>CAUYRT010025792.1:0-13388 GCA_963574885.1 Lepilemur ruficaudatus | reverse complement strand
GGTTTATTTGCCATGCGAATAGGGAGGATCACAGAGCGATTACGCAGTATCCCAATGAAATTCAGATATTTTTATACCTATCATTTTGGAGGGGAGGGGCAGATGAGGAGTACGGGTAATTCTGTTTAGGGGCACAAATGGTGCCAGGCAGCATAAATGGACAGGGAAACAGATTGATTTGGAAATGATTCTCTTTGCAAATTAAATTAACCTGAGCAAATTAAACTAACTTGACAGACAAGTATTATATTTAAATGATTTGGGCCAGGTCTCGTTGCATTCTTGATCTTCCTTCCTGTAATATATTGAGATAACAGGAAGAGGAAGGGAAGTCAATTGTTCCTTTTGATCTTTTGATGATGGATCAGTCAGGCTTATGCAGATAGAAGGAAAGCCCCTCCAATGCTTTTTGATATTGAATGGCCTTTAATTCTAAATACTATTTATACCAAAGAGTCATATTTTTGGAAAATTTCCTGAGCCCCTTCACTTAGCTGCTAAACTTCTTTCTCAATAAAAAAAAAAAATAAAGGCAAATATCATTGGAAGAAAGCGTGCATTTCCTTTTTAATAAGTACATTTTAACATTGTGATTTTTCTTGCATTTATTATTGGAGCAAACTAGAAAAGGTTATTATGGTTATTGTTTTGGGGTTTTGTTTTGCTTTGTTTTGTTTAGCTTTCTTTTCAATTTTTTACTTTTTGGGAGGAATGCTCAACAATCAACTAGACTGTGATGTGTCTGATGAGAGCAGCAGTAACAGACTCCTAAGGAGCATATAAAGTTACAAGGAGGTAGCGGAGGCCAGAAGGAAGGTCGGTCATAACATACTGAACACAGAGAGCGACAGAACTTTGTTCTCACAGCACCACAGAGGAATAGTTTTGAGTATTAAGCAGATCATTTTAAGCAGATACATTTATTAATAAATTGTAGGCCACTCCATTTATTGGGAATTAGTTGCCAGGAGACAAACAAGATCTAGACTAGAACCCATAGTCCCTAGTGCTGAGTAAGCTATCCATTCATTCATGGAATATTTTTGAATGCCTGCTCCATGCCAGTAACTGGCTTAGATGTTGAGGACTCATAATGAGCTTTGCGTATACATCAGACACAGATCTTGACTGCATGAAACTTATGAGACAGTCTTGAGTAAAGGAGAATAAGACAAAGATGTATTTTTCACACATAAGTGCAGGATCTGAGAAACAAAAAATGGGTCTAGTTATTTAAACTGTGGTACAGGGTCAGGCAGCACAATGTTTACAAAATGCCTTAAGCATAATTTGGAATTTACAAGGCTGTCTCCTTTGCAAAGAACGTGAGTCTTCATATTATTGTGGAGAGTAATATTAATTATTTTCCTTCTTTTCATCCTCACAGTTAACCCCTTTAAAGTTTTCCCTAGTAATCATGTAAGAATAATAAACTGGCCTCATGCTGGCGGGCGTGTGTGCTGATAATGGATGCTCTGGGATGGGCTGGGGCAGGGTCGGGGGAGGGAAGCTCAGATTTGTAGCCTTTGCAAATTTTGATGGTGTAAATACTTCTACTACTGTCTATTCTAAGCTACTAATGTTAAACAACATACTGGCAAAATTCCTGAAATAATAGGAGTTAGCTCTCCAAAACCTGTAAAAATAGATGGCAGCATAATATAATAATAAGTGCTGACCTCTCACTGCCTGCATGATCTCTCAGCTGTTAAAAAACCTGCCAAAACTCTGGGATTAACCTTGAAAAAATTTGTATTAAAATCTTAGCCTGAGGATATTTCTCAGCCCTAGTAGCTGCCTAGTTCCAGAGAAAAAAAGAATACAGACCTCTTTAGATTTATCTTACTTTCTTTTAAACCCATTAGCCTTACTTCAGGGTTTATCCCAGAATTCGAGTTTAGGTGTTTTAGTCCAGGCAGTCAACTGACCCAAGCAACAGGAAAAAGCAATATTTGGGAGCATAGATCCAGACATATCCAAATTTCTGACACCATGTAAAAGGGACAGATCTCTATATATACACATATAGTGTATGTATCTTGAATAGGCATGATGATTCTTCTGAATGCTAATAAATCCATATCATTATATCTCACAAATGTACAGTTGAATTATAGTTGGAAATTTTCCCTTGATACTTTACATCTCTATGTCTTTGCAGGAACATAGAAATTTCAGGTAATGTCTAGAAAATTCAGATATTGTTTATAAATATAAAACATATGCTAACTTATATCCTGTCATATGTTAGTACATTTCCTTATTTATTAAGGATGGACAGAATGCAAAAGAATGTGGAGGGCAAAAGAAGGTTGCATGTGAAAAAAATAAAAACTTGATTTATAAAACTGTGGGAAAAAATCTGTGAATTTTGTTTATCTTTACTATTCCTGCCGCCATTACAATGGATAATCAAGAGTTGACTACATTATAATTAGAACTGAAGTTGAAGAACACATCAAACAATTCACAATTTATATTATAATATAGCTCATCAACCCACTAAATATATATTAATAGGGCACTCAAAACCATGCACTTGGCATTTCAAAGGAAGCTTCATACATCTGGGGTGATTTGGGATACATGTTTTAGTGCCCTCTCTATATTTCAACAATTTTTGTTGAATTCTACTTTGCATAATATTGCAATCAGCCCTTGAGTAGAAAATGTTAATGGACTGGAGGGAGGTAATCTTCATTTATGGGCAATTCTAAAGAAAGTAATACAATCAAGAAAAGAATAAAGAAACCAAATTTTAAGGCAATTAGTCAGAAGAATAAATGAATGTTGATAAATTTTGAGGTTATTCAAAAATTATAGGCTTTAACTAACATTTGTTTTGAAATTTTCATTTTTTAAAAGTAGAATTTCACTGAACTTGTCTCATGGAATTTCATTTAGTTATAATATACCTCTTCCATAATATTATAATAAAAAGTCAATGTAATAGTATTTCCATGCATTTGTTCTTTGGTACTGCAAAATATTCTGATTGACCTGAATTTAAGAGTAGCATTAATCATTATATACTTCAGAGATATAAAACTGACAGGATTATGTATATTTTTTAAAAATTTTACAAAGTAGTAAATGAAACAAGTTCTGGAAACTATAAGCTTGATGCTAAATCCCAGGAACATTTAAGAACACATTATTAGACAAATTATTTGGAGGTACTTAGTAAAAAAAATAGCCACAGTTTGTAACAAAAGTTATTGTTATGAACTGCTAAAGACAAATATTGACAAACTTAACTCATTTTATTTTTTGATAGAGTGCTTAGAATAATCCCTGTGTATCTGATAGTTGAATTAAGACAGATAGTAGAAAATGAAATTAGATGTTATATACACTGTATGTTTGTATTAGCAAGGTATTTAACACATTTCTTAAAAACACTATTGAGAGAAATGTGAACTCAATTATAATTATGATCATAGAAGCTAACATTAATTGAGCTCATATTCTGTGCCAAGGACTGTTCCAGTTTTGTTTTATTTTAATGTCATTTAGTTCAAACAATATTTCTAGGATATAAAGTATTACAATTTATTCTCATTTTAAAGATAAGAAACTTAGGCTTAGAGCTGGAAAGAAACCTGTTAAAGGTCAATGAGCTATCAAATGAAGGGGTCTAGTATACAACCCTCCATGTCTGACACAGGGACTGTGCTTCTAGCTGGAAGACTGTTCTAGAGAAAGGAAGGCAGCTAGAAAAACACTTCTACATCCTTGAAGGGCTCCTTGTAAAAGGTGGAGAAAATATCACATTTTTGTTACTTAAGAATTCACAACATAAATGAACACATGAAAATAACAAGAAGAAATTTGCTGACGATATCAAATGTATTTTTCCCCATTTAATCTGTTCAACAAGGAAATGAGCTTCCTTACAAAGAAATAAACTCCTTATTCTTGGAATTATTCAGAAGGACATTTCCGACTATTGGAAATATTATGGACAATCTCTCTGCATTGGGAGGAATGATCATTTATTTTTCTCTAAAAAAAAGTAACTGTTCAATTAAGGGTCTAAATAAAAAATGACTGATGTTAAAATAGTAACAAATTCATTTCCATTTTCCCTAAGAGCCAATAGCATTCATCAAACTTAAATGTGAAGACATGTGTACATAGAAAGCAGAAAGGCTAAGTTTACTACCGATTACTTGATTTGCGAAATCCTACGCAAGAAATAGCAACCAATTTTTCTTTTCTACTACGTGGTTTTGCCTTAAAAATAGCAATAGTTATTTATTCTACTGAGAGTCATTTCGTTTATCATTGTATCTATATATATTAATATATCATGATTTATCTCTACTTTCATTATGAAATATTGATAGGTGAGTGAATTATGTAGCTCAGAAGACAAAAAGGATAGGATATACATTGTTACAAAATATCACAAAAGGTATTTTGAACCATTTTGCTTTCATTTAGCATAATATTGGTTCAATGACTGATATGTAAATCTCTTGTCACTTAAACTTGTCTCTTAGAATATAGTATAATTTGAAAAACTGGAACTGTTCTATTTCTTAATCTCACTTGAGAATTTCACTGTTTTTATCTATTTGTACACACTCATATGTTATTTTATCTCACTGTTTCCCAAAGATAGTACTTGACAATGTATGTTTATCCTAGGCTTGAAAACTAAATATATTCATTTTACAGACCCTTAAAGTGCTGTCGTTATTTATCTTTCAAGAGGGTAACTTCTTTTTTTTTTTTTTTAAGAGAATAGCTATCAGGTGTGACCTACCAAGAGCACCCGTGCTTTGAAGCTTTCCCTGTAGGCACTGATGCCATAAACAAACAATAATCAACAACAACAGCAAAACAGATAGATTATTATTTGTGTAATTGTTGAAAATATTTGAAATGATACATTGTACTAACCCATCAAAGCACATCCTCATAACTGATAATAATTAAGTATATCTAATGCTTAGCACAATTAGATATGTGAGCCATAGGTATGAGGTCATTTACTAATATTTTTACTCTACATTTCCTTTCAGGAAAGCCATGGATTTTTCTCAAAAATATATCAAGCTTAGGTATGTGTTTCCTGGCAACAGTAAGCTACAGTTACAGGGAATATAGCTAATGAAGATAAAAAGGCTTTTATCTTTATATGTTATATGATTATTTGTTTCTTAAATATATTTCCATAGAGAGTCTTTACTTTTGAGGTCAATGAAAACCTGTACCGTATTTCTTTTTTAGAATATTTAGAAATCCTTTGTAATTTATTAAAGCATGTCTTAGACTATCTGTTTCATAGTCATTTTTGATCTTGTTAAGAAATGAAGATTTTAGGGCTCATCATGTACCTAATCTGTGTCCTGGAGTAGGGGCACCATAAACTGCAGTGTGAACAAGCAAATCAAATAATCTTTCTACATTCTATAACCCTGGATCCGTAGATTCAATGTTTTTAAAAGCACACTCCACATTGCATACGTATAATACATGTTAGTAACACATTCTAAAATTCTAAAATTCTAGTTCATGTTTCATCTTACTACCTTTTACTTCTTGTAAAATGTATATCTTCCAAATAATGTTTATCTTTCACCTTAGGGTCAGGTAAACTTTAAGTGGCTACAGTCGTCATTTGTTACTCTGGCTTTTCCCTCGAAAATTACTATGCCCTCCTGACTTTAAAAACTAATTTCTAAAATATCTCTTTGTGCTGAGGAGGAATTAATATCTCTTTAAGAGGTCCAGCTTCTTAAACATAGAAAACAGAAAAACATCTCCTGTTTATTAATCTCTGTTTGTTAATGTCTATCATTTATTTAATGTTATGCAAAATAATTAAGTATAAGTTTATATTAGTGTGAAAAAGAAATCCACAAAGTTAGCATGTAATAACAGTGGTTTTTCTTCAGTCTCATTTCTCAGTAATGTATCAGAAACTTCCCTCCTCTTTTTATCCAGCATTAAAATGCACAATATAGACAATCTTGTTAAATAATTGCCTATATAGAAAAATGCATGTTGTACAACATAAGCCAGATAAAATGCATTGTGTCATAAGAATTATTTATTTATTTATTTATTTATTTATTTATTTATTTATTTAGAGGCAGGGTCTTGCTTTATTGGCTAAGCTGGAGGCAGTGACATGATCATAGCTTACTGTGGCCTTGAACTCCTAGGCTCAAGTGATTTCCTGCCGTAGCCTCTCAAGTAGTTAGGACTATAGGCATGTGTCACCACTTCCAGCTAGTTTTTATTTTTTGTAGAGACAGGATCTCACTATGTTTCCCAGACTAGTCTCGAACTCCTGGGTTCGAGCAGTTCTCCCACCTTGGCTTCCAAAGTGGTAGTATTACAGGTATCAGCCACTGCACCCAGCCAAAATCATATTCTTATAGTTAGAGTTTGTTGTATTTACATAAATGATAAAGACATATATAGAGAAGGATGAGCATTTTATTGTATGTTTGCAAATGCAAATATATAGTTTATCATTTTTATTATAATTATTTATTATGGATAATAGGATATGAAAGTTATTTTAAGGACAGAAAAATGTTTTACAGCGTCATGATATCAATGAAGAATATGTTTCATAGCCTAAAACATGAGTGAATTTTTTCATGATCAAAAAAATATTTCATAATTTCTTGTTACATTGATGGGTGTGACATTTCACCTCAGTGGCAAATTTATTTCCATTCACCAGGGAAAATATCTGAATTGTATTTCAGTTGAAAATTGATCCATCTTGTTTAAGTAGGGTGGGGTGTAAAATGTGCACAGAGAAATTATAGAAAGCATTTTGGCCTTTAAACTATGAATCCTGCTAGAGAACATAGAATCCATTTGTATTTCGTATTCAGCTCCATATTTCCTGAAGCCTCTTTTCCAATCTTACTTCCTCTATTCATTTAGGTTAAATTTATGTTATATAACAAAAAAATTATTCTTTATTCAAAGAACAAAGGGTACAAATGAAAGAATAAATGTATTAAAAAAATTAAGGGGCAAAGGGAACAAACTTTTAGTTATAAGATGAATAATTCTGGAGACAAACATACAGCAAGGTGACTATAGTTAGTAATAATCTATAGTTGAAATCTAAGTTGACTTAGATTTTACGAGTTCTACACACACACACACACACGCGCGCGCGCGAGCGCGCGGAATTTGACTGGCTTTTCTTTGTCCCTGGTTCCTGGAAGGAAACCTAAATTCTTGTAATTACTCCGTAGTAATAGGACTGTCTTTGTTATTCATCATTCTCTTAGATTACACCTGAGTTTGTGCTAATCTGATGCCTCACTCTGGGCATTGATCATCAGAAGGATCAACCATGTGCTTAGGGCTTTGAGCAACCCAACCTCCAGGAAGAGAAGAGGGGCTGACAAGTGAGTTCAGCCATGTGGCTAATGATTCAATCAAACAAATCTACCTGATAAAGCCCCAGTGAAAACTCTGGATGTTGAGGCTCAGTGGAGCTTCCTGGTTGGTGAACGAGTCAGTGTGCCGTGACAGTGATGTGATCTGATTTCACAAGCAAAGGGCACGTAATCTCTGTACATAAAACCCTCCCAGACTTACCCTATGTGTTTCTTCATTTGACTGGTCCTGATTTGTATCCTTTATAATAAAACTGTAGCATACTTTCCTGAATTCTGTGAGTCTTTCTAGTGAATTTTTAATATTACCACACCAGACGGTGTTGGTGGAAACCATAGAATTTAGAGCTAATTGGAAATAAATGCAGGTGGCCTGGGGACCCTCAAAGCGAGGCTAGCATGTGCAGTGCTGTTGGGAATTCTGCCCTTTAACTTGCAGGTCTACACTAACTCGAGGTGGTTGCTGTAAGAATTGCAGTGCGGTAGGCTAGTCGGTGTCATGATAATGTGCTTCTTGTGATGCTCCATGTAGTGAACAAAACCAAACGCAGTCACCTCACAGGTAGGCATGCCATCAGCTCCTGGGTCTGTCTTCTAGCTCTGTACTAATGCAGATGCTTGTCAGTGGTTACTTACTGAGAAAAGGCTGCAAGGTGAGATTGAAAGGTAAAAAATCATAGGTAAAAAAAAAAGTGTAACTTGGAGTAAAGAAAATGCTTTGATCTTGTGAAAGCAAAAAGGTGTTGCTATCTAATATAGGATTAGATGGGAAACGAATGCAAAAGAAATACAAGCCAAAGTTATTAGCACTCCTCTCTCATCCATGACGCCACACCATGATACCCAAGGATGGAGTGAGAGCAAAAAGTTCTTTGGATATGTGGTTTACACAGAATGAGTAGGTATGTACCTCCTCTGCCATTTTGTTGGAGAAAAATCACACTATAAGTAGATGGAGGAAAGAAAAGATTCAAGTAATTATCAACTGGATCAGTTTGTACACAATTCTAGTAAAGGGAAATAATATTTCAAAATCCTACAACCTTGTGAATAACTTGAGCTTATTGAATAAGAAATGCTGTGGTCTGGTCCTCTTGACTTCAGGACTTCCAGTTGATGGTTATTATCTACTACAGAATTGCATCTCAAAAGTATATTTACTGCTTATGGTGCTGGATAATTTTACTAAGTTGAGATTATATTTATACTGCTGTACCTACTAATACCCATCATGCTTGCTATAATAATATAGACACAGCCTCTAAATGTATATTGATACTTATTTCAAAGTTAAAATTAACACTGTTAATTTATTGTAAAGAAACCATACTAATCCTGTTTCAATATGGGATATGCACATGTGTGTGCACACATACATACACACACATAAAAATACATACATATATAGAAGTTCTCACTTGGCCTTGTCAATAGGTTCTTGGAAACTATGACTTTAAGCAAAATTATGTGTAACAAAACCAATTTTTCCCTTATCAACATTATAAAAAAATGACATTGAATGAAATGTTATTTGAGGACCTGCTGTACGTCATCTTGCTTAAAATTCCAGTTTCCAAAAACCTATTGACTACATTAGGCGAAGACTCACTGTATATAGATGTGTATGTGTGTGTGTGTATATAATGGATTTTATTTTTGTTTTAATAGCAGATACATCTAAAACCACTGTTACATTTTCCTGTTTAAAAAAATATCACTGTTATATGGGGCTTCAACTGTCCAGAGTGGGGAAAATAATTACTGTTTGCTATGTGTGGCTGATTCCAAAGTGGTTTATGCTTCTTCAACCACTTCACCAGCCCACAAGTGTATTTTCTGTGTAGAATACTCATGTGTCTACCATTATGGGACCTGAATGCTTTGTGCCTGAAGGAATAATAATTGTTGTGTGTGCTGTTGAATTACTTGAGGGCAGGGAGCTATTCTTTTTTCTTGATAAGTGAAACCCTTATAAAAATTCTATCTTATTGTCAACATTAGGAGATGTATAGTGAAAAATCTTGCAGTAACACAATGGGCAACAATGGTTTCTGAAAACAATTTTAATGTTGAAATTGGTAGTTTAAAAAAAGTCAGTCATCAGGGCTGATACACTATAAAATCAAGACTAAATGTAAATCCATAAACAAAATGTATTATTTAATATAATGATAAGGAAATTGTGTTTCTCAGATTGTTTCTTTAGCCTTTATGACTACCTGGTCATTGGTATTTGTGCATTTTCTCACTATTGTTAAATTGTATACTCCCCTAGAACAGAGATATATCTTATGTGGTTTCATAACCACCACTTGTACGTTACACTTTGACTCTAAACACACTGGAATTTCCCATCTACAGTTACTAAAAAGACAAAAACAAACAACAACAACAAAACTCTCTCAGTATCCCAAATCCTCCTCCACCTACTTTTCTTCTTCCTAGCTGTTAAATCACTTCTGAAGCACAGCTCAAGGTCACTATTATCCTCTATATCATTTGTCCCTTAGCCTCTTGGCTTTAAATACCATCTATATTCAAGTTAGTCACAGTTCCAGCTCTGATCTCTTCAGTCAAGTTCAATCTCATGAAGCCAATTGTTTATTTGACACCTTTTCTGGGATGTCCAATGGAGATCTTTGACTAAAACCTATTCTCTTTATGCTGACAGTGAAAGAAAAAAAAATGAATCCCTTAAATCTGTAATATTCATTCAAGCATTTTAGCAGCCTCAGTTTTTTTTTTTTTTCCAATTAAGCTTTCACATATGATCACATATATTTGTTTCAATCAATACTGGTTGTAAGTTCAGGTAGTAAAAGATATCCTATTCCAACTGGAGCCAAATCCACAGCCAATGCAGGCTAGATTTGAATTTCCTTTTCTCTGAAAGCACACCAAAATATGTTGATTAGAATAACGTAGTTAGTCTTTGTGATATATTCTACACAGACTTGTGATAGGAATTTTGGACAGAATGATTCAAGCATAAGAGTTTCCTGTATTGAAAAATATTTTATTTTGATTTAATTTTTGAAATTCAACATCAAATTGCAAACATGATGAAATGCAATATAATTATTTTTAAATTATGAAATAAAACACATCTATATTAAATATTAATATATAATAAATATTAATATAGAATTAAATTGAGGAATTAATTTATGATAATTTCTGCTATCATATTATCTCATACTTACAGACATCTCTATAGGACAATTCATCATACTCCAAATCTGGTTTCTGTTTTATCCAAAGCCCAGGTGCTCTTTAGTTACCATGTGGTGAATCCTGCCAAAACCAGATCCTTCCCTTCAGGGCAGTGTGTTTCCTTCTAAGCCAGGCTGGGTCTAGAAAAGCCACCCAAGAACTAAGGCTTGGAATCTGGGGCTTCAGGAGTCTGCTTGCCGTTTTTTTCCATGGTAGCATGGTTGAAGGTGCAAAACAAAGTCCTCTGAACTTTTTCTTTTCCTTTCCTCAATGGAGGAAGACTCTCCCTAAGCCGCGCTGCCCAAAATTGGGGGAGGGGCGACGTAGGCACTGGCTTGGCCACAGATACTGGTGTCTCACTTTGTCACATGCACCCCATGTCTCCTGGCTCTGAGCAAGCACGGCCACATAAATTGCCCACGGACTACAGCCTTTGTGGCCTGGCTGCCTTGCAAATTTACTCAGGCCACTTTTTGTCAGGAGGTGGTGGGGCTAGCAAAAACTCAGGTTCCAGTGTGGACGATTTCTCTCTGGCCAGGCTGGTCTAAATGCACCTTCCATGGGCGCTAGCAGAATTCTGCCCTGTGCAGTGTTCTCCTGTGACAGGAGACCCGATTCCAACGCAAAGTCCCGCAATCACTTCACTTTCCCTTCCCCAGGCACACAGATTTTGCTCTCCGCTGGGCAGCGCTGCCAGCGGATGGGGAACGGTGGCGTAGGCAATGCGGGACGGTCCTCCTTGCCCTCTTCAGTGCCTCTTTCCTTACTATAAATGTTAAAACCTGCTACTGTGATCACTCACCTGATTTTCGTTCTTCGGAAGGTGATTCCTTGCACGGATAGTTGTTGAATTTGATGTTCATGTGGACGGACGATCACTGGAGGTTTCTATTTGGCCAACTTGTTGCACCCCCTACTGAAAAATTTTAATAAAATAAAGAGCCAAACTGAATCAACATTATCAATAAACTCTATAAATAAAATAAAACTTAATTACATTGTTCTCTAAAGATTTAAGTTAATTTGGGCAGGCTATAAACTAAAGTTCATGTTTGCATAATTTATATACATGAAAAAGTTTCCCAAGCAGGATTAAATGTTTAAAGGGTATTGGAGATAAATTTTCTCTTCTTTAGGAATAACTTCCCATTGTATATTATTTGTAATAACACCCATACAAATCAGTCATTTCTAAAGATATCTTGTTAATGGCAAACCATTTCTGTGAATGTATTAAAGTAAGGTCTCTAAGGGATTCTATTAGCAGAACATTTATGAACTTAGCTTAAATCAATGCATGCAGCTAAGGTATAATAAAAATGTGTATTTAGAATTATTAGGTTTTAGTACTATTAGAAAATATGGATATCATCTGGTCTAATATATTTCAAATTAAAATCATGCATCACTTAAAGAAATTCATCTTGACACAGTTTCATCATTGCACAAGCATCATAAAATGTACCTACACAAACCTGATGATATAGTTTACTACACATGTAAGGTATTTAGCCAATTGCTCCTAGGCTACAAACCTGTACAGCATGTTACAGTACTGAATGCTGTAGAAAGTTGTAAGACATGGTAAGTGTTTACGTACCTAAACATATTTAAACATGGAAAAAGGAATGCATTGAGCTACAATGTTACCAGAACTAAGACAACACTAGATGACAGCAATTTTTCAGCTCCATTATATTCTTATGGGACCAACATTTTATATGTTGTCTGTCATTGACCAAAATGTCCTTATGAGGTGAATGACTATATAAGTATTATCTGTTAATAGCTCATGCATTTTTATAGGTTCTGACTAGCACTTGAATATATATACATATATATATACACACACACATATACATATGACAGAAATAGGTCAGAGAGAATTTATGATTTAACAGTATATTTTGGTAAAACTTTTTAATAATATATATGTTATAAATTCATAAATATATGAATTCTAAGATGGAAAGTAAAGTATGTTCTTACTTTTGGTCACAGTGAAAAATACTTGAAAGTCACTGAGATAAACTAAGACTTTGAGTTCTTTTTACAATAAAGAAACTAAGTTTCTACAAATGTAAAAGATTTCCCCAGGGTCTCAAAGTGAATCAGGAATGAGCCAACATTATTATAATCTACTGTTATGATTTTCAGTCTACTGATTTTTCCAATACAAAATAAACAAATTATTACCAAAGAAGAAAACATTTTTCTAAAACTAAAGCTTGACTTTAAATGATCCCAGGGATTGTATGAACACCAGAGAATAAAGAATTTCTTCCTGCATTTCCAATATGCCAAAGAAATGGAAGATAGCTTCATGTACTTTATTTTCTGACATCCCTTCTTTTTTAACTATCAGAGACTAATTTTGCACATTAGAACCAAAAGAGTCATAAGCTATCTGTTGTTAGTGATACATGTGATGTCTTCTTGTCTGTATCCACAATATTGATTTCCTTTTTTTCTTTAAGCCTGTATGGGGCATTATAGGCAAAACCCATATGAAACTCAGTAATGTCAAATAATATAAATAACTATAATAATAATAATATAATTTATAATAATAATAATTGTATTATATTATATATTTATAATTATATATTATATATAATTATATATTATATATAATTATATATTATATAATAATATATATTTATATATAATTATATATAATAATATATAATTATATATTATATAAAATTATATATTATATATAATTATAAATATATAATATAATACAATTATTATTATTATAAATTATATTATTATTATTATAGTTATTTATAT
>CAUYRT010025791.1:0-34058 GCA_963574885.1 Lepilemur ruficaudatus | reverse complement strand
AAGTCAGCCAGGCCAAAGGAGGAATTCCTCCTGCTTTTGATATGACTTTGCACAGTAGCTGATCCTAGCTCCATCTCGTGGCTCCCAATAAGGAGAGATCAAATCAGAATGCCATGATCACTGTTAAAGTTGGTGTGTGTGCATGTATGTGTGCTTGTGTGTGTCAATCTGTGTACATGTGTGTGAGCGTGTGTGGGTGTGTATGCAGGCAAGTGCATGTATGTGAGTACGTGGGTGTACGAGTCTTTGAGTGTGTGTATACGTATACCTGTGTGTACATGCAAGTGTGTGCATGTGTGTTTGAGTGTAAGTGCGTATGTAGATAATTGTGCGGGTGTGTCTGCATCTGCGTGAGCACGTAGGTTTGTGCATGCGTCTGAGTATTTGAGTGTGTGCGTGTACAAGCATGTGAGTGTGTGTTTGAATGTGAGTGTGGGAATTCATGTGTTTGTGAACATGTTAGTGTGTAGGGGAGCATGTGCGTGTGAATGTCTATATGTATGTGTGCGAACATGTTAGTATGCATGTTGGTGTATGTATGAGCATGTGTGTTTGAGTGTATGCATGTGTGAGTGTGTGCATGTGTTTGAGTGTGAGCATGTTGATGTGTGTGAGCATGTGACTGTGTGACTGTGTGTAAACCACTGCACGAGAGACAGTTCTATTCCATGCTGAAAAGCTCAGGGTCTGCAGGGGCTCAGCCAGGCAGGGCAGGGCAGGGCGAGGCCAGCGAGGTCCCCACGGGGAGGGGCTCACTTTCAGGGCCAGGTGCCTCAGGCAAGGCCGGCCCCCGCGCATGTGGGAATCCCTGCACTGCACCGCCTGCCCGCCTTCCCTGCCGTTTAGGCAAGTGCTGTCACCTCCCTAAGCCTCGGGTTCCTCATCCAACTTGGGATAATGACTGTGCTGATGTGATAGAATTTTGGAAAGGAGGGGAAAAAAGGAAAACTAAGAGAATGTCTTTAGGTGCACAGTTCAGAGCCTCGCTGCTAGAATTGCTCATGTGTCTGTCCTTTCTCCAAATGTTTGGCAAGAATTTGCTCGGGACAGGTTCTGTGCTATGGAAATAGAGCATTGAGCAGAACCAAAACAGTCCCTGTGCTCGTGGAATGCACACGCTAATGGGGATGGGCGGGGGACAAAAATAAGGAAAAAGCAAGTATATGGTGCCTTCAGATGGTGACAAAAGCTGTAAAGAGCAGTAAGTAGGGCCACAGATGCCACACTAGCACCGAGACGCAAATGTCAGTCGTTACTGATGAGAAGACGCAGTCAGTGGCGACACCTCCTCCTGAGGATGGTTTGGCTCCGTTACCCCAAGACTCCCTGACTTCCTGGGACTCAAATACAGTTATTTGTGGTTAAAACTGAACATTCTACCATGAGAGCTATGCAAAGCAAAACAAAAACAAAACATAAAACAAAAAAATTTTATAAAAGCCCACACTTTTGCCAGAGGTTTGTTTCTGCTGCCTTCTCTGCTAAGAGTGAACATTTACCCACACGCATGACAAGAAGGTGGAGCCCCCGGAAGGCGGCAGAAGGGGGACCCCATTTCCAGAGGCAGCAGCTGCCAGCCACAGGGACGGCTGGGACCCCGAGCCTGCCCAGGAGGAATGCCCCTCCAGAACCCAAACCCTCATTTTTAGGATGTAACTCGAGATGCATAGAAGAAACCATGACTGTGGCAATTTCAGCCAACCACTCTCCCAGGGGGAGTTTTGTAATGGAGGAAGAAGATTTTGAAATAACTCGTTCTTCCAGCCAGTGAGAAATAAATCTCAGTTTCTGGTTAGAGGCTGAGACTCACTGGCTCTTGGATTCACTCAGGAGAGAAATCCACCGTCTCCCCCCAGCCCTGTCCCATCCCCACCCAGTGCCACCAGGGAAACGGCCATTCCCTAGCTCCACTCCCCCAGCTTTCAGAGAGCCTTCAAGGCATCCAGACGTAAAACATTTTGTGCTGACTGTGCTTTCTCAGCTGTCATTCGGGCTGTTTCATGCAAACTCAGCCCTCATGCAAGTTTTATTCGTTTATTTCAATTCCATGCATCCCCTTACTAACACGCACACATGCACATACACGTTAACTGCCAGGGTCTAGTCAATGTCAGTAAGAGTCCTTTAAAAACTGCTGGACGTATGCAAAGTCAAAGCGTGGTTATCATTCCCCATCTAGACCAATGGGACACTTTCCTGCACAGCCCCACAGACACACACCCCAGGGCAGGGCATGGTGACAGCACTCAGTGCGCCATTTGCATTTATTGCCAGAGTTGTGAAGGACAGCAAAAAAAACAGGCCACAGGGATGTGAGATTCTGCCACACAAATTGCACCCTCAAGACAGTCCGCATTCTTTTGTTGATGGCTGCCACACCCCTCCTCAGTGCTCAGGGGCCCTGAGAAAGACAGAGGCAGACAGACCACGGATTGACTTGGATCCCAGCACTGAATCAGAAGTGGCCACTCAACGTGTGTTTCCTGAGCACCCCTTCTGTCCCCTGATTATACTAGACACCAAGAAATGCAAAAACAAGGAGGCCACACTCCTTTCCTCCTAGCTATGCAGAGTTCATAAGGATAACAGATGAACACTGTATGTTCTAAAATGACACTTAACATTCAACCTCCTTTCCCTGCCCATTAAGGCCTTACGTGATCTGATCCCTATTTTTCCAAACACATGCTGTACTCCTTTTGTGTCATTTTCTCTATTCCAGCCACACTAGTCTTCTTGCTGTTACTCAAACATGCTAAGAATGTTCCTACTTCAGGGACTTGGCATTTTCTGTTCCCTCTGTCTGGAATGTTCTTCTTGCAGATCTGCCAGTGGCTCGTTCCCTCCCTTCCCGCAGCCTCTGCTCCTCTCTGACCCTCCAGGGAGGCTCCCCAGCCACCCTACCTGCGACAGGCCTGTGGTTCCTCTCTCTGTCCCCTGGCCCTGTTTTATTTTTTCTCTACAGTACATAGTGCTATGTGACCTGAAGGTCCAAATCTATTTAGTATCTGCTTCCCTCCCTAGAGGTAAACCTCACGAGAGCACAGACTTTGTTTCTTTGGTTTCCTGCTATATACATGCTAAAAGCCTAACATACGATGGGTAAACAATAAATATTTGTTGAATAAGTGAATAAATGAGAGCTATAATAAAATCAGAGTATAGCGTAATCTACCCAAACCACTCCCAAGCTATGACATGAATAGCCCACTTGGAGCAGCCCCCTTTCCTGGAAAGCCTCCTGCACGCACAGCTCCAAGGACCAAATCTTACTTCCCTTGTCCAACTTGTTGTAAGACTTGGAGATGTGTGTCTCTGGAAAAAGAGGCTTACACCAGTGTACAGTGAAACCTCAGAACACGGCTTCAAATCATATAAAAAGACAATCTGGTGATTTTCTAAAATATTGGCTACAGCATTTCAAAAGACTCATATATGAATTGCCCTGCTAATAGGGCAGAACAGGTGAGACGGTGGGAGCGGGACAGGAGCCAGAGCCTCATCTTCCAGGGCCCTTTGCTCCTCAAAAGCAGTCGCTAAGACAGTAGCATAGTCATTAAGACTGAGAGAGAGGGAGGGGGAGACAGAGAGAGGGAAGATGGGTGGTATGAAGGCGTGCGACGGAAAACAGAGCAGGACGAGGGCTGGAGGGCTGCCATCTCGGACACAGCAGTCATGAGTCCCCTTGGCGGGGGAGCATTCAAGCACACCCCGCATGAAGAGCCCACCCCAGGGCCTCTGGGAGAAGAGCATCCAGGCAGCAGGAACAGTAAATGCAAACGGTGGCAGATGTCTAGGCAGGTGACAGCAGGTGGCTGACGCCCAGCTAGCGAGGAGAAGTGTGGGAGTGAATGAGGAGGTGGTGAGGGGCAGACCTCTGTGACCAGGGAACGAGGGGACCGTGTTCCTGCGAGGTGGGAAGCAGCAGGGTCCCAGCATCCACCCAGTAACATCTGAAAGGAGCCAATCGGGCAAATCGGAAACGCAGCGTTATCCCTCTCTGCTGAGAGCCACCTGGAGCAGCTCCTGGCTTCCACAAATCCAGCAGAGACGATTCCGACTGACCACCACACAGCGACTCTGCCCTGGTCTTCAACTTTTCTATTATTTGTATTTTAATCTCCAGATTAACTTCGAAGCAAAGAAACCAAGGAACAGAGAAGCTGCAGAGGTGCCACCAACCTCCCACCCTATCCCCCGTCCCCTCTCCCCGGCTGGTTTGCATGAGATAACAGCCCTAAGGAATTCATTGCAACAGCAAAGAAACCACACGATGTCATAGCAAGGGCATCCAAAGCAGGAAATGGTTAGGGTTGGAGGTAAGGTATTGAAGCAAAGAGGGAGTGGAATTAATCAGGGTGCAGACGCTACCTAATCAAATGTGATTTTCCACGTTCCTGCCAAGGAACACCCAATGCAAAACTATTTGCATGTTGCTGCCGCACAGGCCATCCGCTAAGACTGCAAGGAGGCACAAAGTCCTTCAAAGGTAAGAATATTCACGGAATCTGCCTCTTGCCATAGGCGAGATTTCCCTTAAGTGAGGATCCAGGGTGGCAGTAAATGGCTTGGCACAGGTCTGGTTTCTCTGCATGAGGTCACTCTCTGGGAAGGGGTTTTCTTTCCAGGGCTCTGTTCGGGGGCTTGTGCTTGGCCATGGCGGAGCCAGACTCCAAGCTGTGGAGTGTCCTCCTCGCTACTGGACACGCTATCGGACTGTGTCTCAGAATGGCAGGAAGAGGAATCTAGGTTGGCTGAGCAGGGCAGGGACTTCTGATAGGAGGTTCCCATTCCCTTCTACCCCAAAAGGATGTTTTTAGTTCCCCCTTCCCTTCCAAAACAAAAAAAAATTACAGAGAACGTTTAGAGTCCTCAAAGACAGGAGCTAGAGCCTGGGATGGCCAGTCACAGGGGCCGGGCTTCCCTCTGACAGCCAGGTGGGGTGATCCGGTTTGCTTTTCTCACCTTGGGGGTTGAATTGTGACCTCCCCCCACCCCCACTTCCTCCTCTAATAAAGATATGTAGACACCCTCAATAACTCAGAATGTGACTTTTTTTTTCTTTTGGAAATAGGGCCTTTAGAGAGGTAACCAAGTTAAAATCATGTCATTAGGTCCTTGTTTCTGCTGGATGCGTGGTCCTTATAAGAAATGGAAACGTGGACCCTGACAAACACACTGAGGGAAGACCATGTGTCACAGGGAGAAAGCCGCTCACGAGCCGAGTCTTGCAGGAACTAGGAAAGCAGCGTGGGACAGATCTCCACACGGCCCTCGGGAGGAGCCAGCCCCACTGACACCTGGATTTCAGACTCCAGGCCTCCAGAACTGTGTGCTGGCAAATTTCTGTTTAAGCCCCCAGGAAATGAATACGCTCACGCATAGCCGCTTATGCTGAAGGCAGGGAGCTTGGTCCTCAGCCCCTCCCCGATGCCCTGTGGGGGGTGTGCACAGGGCTGGAGATGCGAACAACTTCCACAGGGTTTGGAAAGGTGCCGGGCTCCTCCGCACATGCTCGGCAGCGAGCGCTGGGAACGCGGCTTCCTCCCGGATTCTCCCGCTCGCTTCATGTTAGGCATAGACAGAGACGTTATGGGGACTATCCCATGTTATCCTCAGGGTCACAGTGAGTGTCACTGTCCTCCCCATTTTATAAGTGGGAACATAAAGGCACTAGTTATCACACAACATTCACGGAAGACGGCTGGAAACTCCAGTACATCTTGGCCAAAGAGAACACGCAAGTGAGTCCTCCTGAGAAGGTGCTGCCGACAGATAGGAAGGACCACGGAGTGAGATGTTCTCCTGACTCACACAAGGAAACACGTCCTGGAGGAGAAAGAGGCAGGCAGGCTGGCGTTCCAAGCCTGGCTCTGCCCCCCCGCCCCCACTGACCCCAGGCATCATGACTTCCAAAATCGCCCTGCACATTCCAAACACCTCTTAGTGGGTGCTGCCCTATCCAGCTGAGAACCACTGAATCAATCACTCTGAGTCGTGTTAACTCACCTGGAGAATGAGAAAGAGACTATCCTTCTGCCCAGGCAGGAAGAACTCAAGGTTTTGGGTGTACAGAGGATGGGCTTTCTCAGCACTGTTGACACTGTGGCCTGGATGGTTCTTTACCAAGGGGTTCTGTCTTGTGCATTGTAGGATGTTTAGCAGCACCCCTAGCCTCCACCCACTAGATGCCAGAGCACCCCTTCCAAGTCATGACAGGCAAAAACATCTCCGGACATTGCCACATGTCCCCAGTGGAGAGCCTCGGACAACAGAATACTCAGCTGCAAGGAGTGAAGGAATTACCACGCACATGAGCACACCCAGCTCCTTTTTCTACTCAGTAACGACAACCAGTGCAATGCAGCCGAGTAAGAGAGGACCCTTGCCTGCACAGTCTCAGGTGGGGCAGCCCCAGCCCTTCCCATTGGTTCCAAGGACGGAGGGTATTTATAATATTGCTGTTATCCTCTTGCCAATTTCAAGAGTCCCTTGAATCCCTGGCCTCACCTTTGACCCCTTCATCTCCATTAACTCTCTGGTCTTCCCGCCACCAGTCCTGCTGTTAATGCCCCACACGTTCCGTCCTCTCCATTCATACCGCCAACCCCCAAAGCCAAGCACCTTCGTCTTTTGCCCAGGGACCCCGGAAGTTTCTAGAGGAAGGTCTCGGTGCTGGTCTTCCCATCTTTCTCCTTCAATCCTTCCACCTGTCAGGGCTGTGCCCCTCCACCAGGCGCCACTCCCAAGCTCTATATACCAAGACCAAGAACTCTCACTGCCTTTCAAGGCCCCGCACCTGACCCCGTCCCCATCCCCGTCCACACGGGCTGCCTTGCTTCCGGCTTCACTTCCCACGCACAGAGCAGTGTCCCCACCTCCTTTCCGCCCCTGCAGCCCGGTGCAAGCTCAGCCTCCCCCAAAGCCTTGTTTGACTTCCCAAACCCCTTGACTCCTCCCTGCACTGCAGTTGCATTTCAGAAAGGGTCCTTAGCACACAGCAAAACGCTTACTAATTGCTTACATCAGCATTGCCTTTCCCCCGCTGGTGTCCTCAGATAAACGACGTTGTCATTTCCAGAGTCCTAAGCTCAACCTGGCTTACTCTCTCCCTCCTTCTGGTTTTTGCTTAAATATCACTGTCTTAGTGCCATCTTCTCTGACCACCCTATTTAAAACTGTGACCCCCTCGCCACCCCCACGTCCCTCTATCCCCCTCCCCTGTGGGGAACGCGGCAGCTGAGCAAGTTCCTGGTTTTGTGGAGTCACAGGAGCCGCCGTGCTTGCCCGGACGTAAAACGTATTATATTTACTTTATTACTCGTTTCCTTCGCAGACGGCTCAATATCAAGTCTGTTCTCAGTGTTTTATTAGGACTCCTTATCAACGTCCTTGATCTTGACTTTAATCTCTAAGGGCAAGAACCTTCTCTGTTGTGTTTTCCTAAAACGAACTTTTAATTTCAGCACCATTAGAGTTACAGAAAAATCGTGAAGTTGGTACAGAGAGTTCCCAGAGACACCACACCCAGTGTCCCCCCTTGTTAACATTGTACATTAATATGGTACATTTGTTACAATTAATGAACGAATCTTGATACATTATTATTAAATCAAGTCCACACATTATTCAGATTCCCTTAGTTTTTCCCTAGTGTCCTTTGCCTGTCCCAGGATCCCACCTAGGATAGCACATTCCATTCAGCTGTCACGTCTACTTAGGCCCGTATGGGCTGTGACAGTTTTCAGACTTTCCTTGCTTTTCGTGACCTTGACAGTGTTTGGGAATATCGGTCAAGTATTTTGTAGAATGTCCCCCAACTGGGATGTGTCTGATGTTTTTCTCATTTGATTGGGGTTAGGAGTTTCGGGAAAGAGGACCACAGAGGTAAAGCGCGGTTCCCGTGGTATCGTGTCGAGGGGACTCGCTCGCAATGTGACATCACCGCCGGTGCTGACCTCGGTCACCTGGCCGAGGCGGGATTTCTCGGGTTTCTCCACCTCAAAATTACATGCTTCCTCCCCTTTCTGTACCGTACTCTAGAAGGAAGTCACTAGGTCCCATCTCCTTCAGGGCAGAGTGTCTACGTAAATTATTTGGAACAGGAGAGTCGTCTACTACCTCCCGTTTGTTAATTTACTTATTCAATCATTTGTATCAGTCTGGAGTCACGGATATCTATTTTATACTTAGGGTTATAATCCCGTAATGGTTCCAGCTTTGGACCTTGGGAGTCTTTTCAGGGGGTTCCTGTCTCCCTCTGACATGCCCCATCATTGTGCGTGTGTGTGTGTGGGGGGTTGGTATTGTTTTATTAATATTTGTTCGTTGAGCATTTCCTTACTTTCTGGCTCTACAGATGTTCCACGCTCATCTGGGATATTTCCTGGCCCCAGCCTAGAGTTAGCCATTTCTTCAAGACTTCTAGTTCTTCTTTTAACCATAGACTAGTTCTAGAAAGCAAGATCTGGGTGCTAGATGTGCTCACTGCTACAGGGGTGTTGTTAATTCTAAGCCCTTTCAGCTGACAAAGCAAAGAAACACATGTGCCTATACAACCCATGTTTACACACACACGTTTACAAATGCTTCTCTACGTAACCATCTCTGTCTCTATTAAGCTAAACACGAGTGTATGCTGGTATTGCCAACTCTAATCCACTACCGCATGGGTCGCTCTAGCCTCCCTCCACTGCTCAGCTACAAAGTCCCGCTCCAACAGCGAGAAAGCGGCTCCCACCATCCGCTGTCCACTGCCCTGTTCGATTCCAGTGCACATGGGTAGCAGGGTCAGAATTGCCAGCCCACGCCCCACGGAAAACAACTTTATGAGCTACAGCACGGCGCTTATGTGCAGGTCCTCTGCCTTCGGTCTCACAGACCTCACTCATTTCAGTTACATAGGTCAGCACCTTTCCCCCCAACCTGTTCAGTTCGCTTGTTTCGTACGTTTATAATACACTTAGGTTCTTTTGTCACGCTCTGTGTTCCATCCTGTGATCCCCCAACCTTCCTAACAAGTTTGTTAATTGCATACATTAAGGTTCTCTCTTTGCGCTGTTAAAGTTCTGCGGGTCTGGACAAATGCACAGTGTCCTCGATACACCGTTACAGAATCAAAGAGAATAGTTCCATAGCCCTACAAAGTCCCCTGTGCTCCACCTATTCCAACTCCTTCCCTCCAGAATCTCTGGCAACCACTGATTTTTTTTTTTTTTTTTTGCTGTTTATATTTCTGGGTTTTCCAGAATAGCATATAAATAGAAACAAACTATACATACCTTTCCAGATTAGCTCCTTCCACTTAGCAGTATGCATTTCAGATTCCTCCATGTTTTTGCATGGCTTCATAGCTCATTCCCTCATGTTGCTGAAGAGTATTCCAATGCACGTAGGCATCAAAGTTCCTTGGTCCATTTACCTATTGAAGGTAGGTTGCAGTTTTTGGCAATTACAAATAAAGCTGCTACAAACATTTGTATGCAGAGTTTTCTGGGGGCTAAAATGTTCACATCAGTAAGGTAAAGACCCAGGAGTATGATTGCTGGATTGTACAGTAAGACTATGAATAGCTTCGTAAGACTGTTTATAGCAATGCTCACTACTGAGACATCTGCAGGCGAACGTTTGACAAATAGTTCTTGATTTATCAAGGACCTAACAGTCAACTGCTCATAAGCTCAGTTCTGGTGAGAGTAGCCTTTCACTGTGGGTAAAGGAAGGGAAGTCCCTGGCACGCCTTGCTTCACTGCAGGAAAGAGCAGTCAGGTTGCCCCAACACTGAACTGCGGGTCACACGCATGCCTTCTTCTGCACCTAAATGCCTTTCACTCAGCCATGCCTTGTGGTTTCTGAGATAATACATACTACAGGAATAATAATTACTATTAATCTCTAAGTCATTACTTAATGTTGAATGTGCGGCCCAACTGAAAACCACATTTTCTCCATTTGATCTGTTTTCATGCATTTCCACTCTTAGGCAGCCATTTTTACAAATCCAAACAATCTGGCCGTCACACTTAGGGGAAAAGCCCACTTTTCCAGATAAAAAAAACTGTTAATGAGGCTGTGCAAACGTAGAGGATGTTAGATCTTTCCAGAAGGATCTGGCTCCACACCCATCCATGGGAGAACTACCCTCCTGTCCCTCTTCTTTTTCACTATGTGATGGACCAAAGGGGACTCAGGTTGTGTCCATATTCTCCTGCCAACCTCTTCAGCTTTAGTCCAGGGCAGTGGGCTTGAGACTCAGCATGTGTTAGAATTACCTACAGGGCTTGTTAAAACCCAGACTCCTGGGCCCCACCCTCAAAGTGTCTTACTCAGTACTCTAGGGTGGTCCTCAAGAATTTGCATTTCCAACAAGTTCCCCAGTGATGGAGATACTGCTGGTCCTGGCCCACTGTTGGAGAACCACATACCTGGAGCACTACCCTTCATGCAACCAAGCTTGTGGCCATCCCCAGGTCTCACCTTTACTCCTCATTTGGGAGACAAAGCTGAGTGGAAGAGCTCGAGAAGGTTGAGCTGAGGGTTGGGGAAGGAGGCCAAGCAGTCTAGACACTGACACTGGGCACACAGGTTGTCTATCACTCTGGAAATAGCTCACTAGTGTGGAAACACAGGATTTTTGGAAATGAAATGGTTTGTGGCCAAACCTCCTTCATTGTAAGAGGAAAGGACATGAGCTCAGAGGGTAAAAGCAACTCTCCCCAGTCCGCACAGCAAGCCAAGACTGGTCCAGGGTGACCTAAACCTTTCTGACACTTCCCACAATAGCAGAGCTACCCTTCCTTGCTCAAGGCAGCACAGGTGCCTTCCGAGCTCAGAGGCGAGTAGGACAGAATCAAACCTATTACTGGAATTACAATATTTGAATTGTCATCGCAAAGGGAAATGAGATGTACACACACACACACACACACACACACACACACATTCAGGGGTTCACAAGGGCCAGCACTCCACAGACAGGGAGTAAGAAATGGGCAATTGGGGAGGAGGAAAGCCCATTGTTCTTGCAGCAACACTAGCGAGAGCAATAATGCATTTCTGACCACACAGAATAAACAGCTCCAAGCATCTAGAAGATGAGACCGGAAATTCTCAGCTGAAAAATCCAAGGAGGGGCAGGAAAACCAGAGTTAATACCCTCAGTTCCTCCCCCAAAATAAAAGAACCCCAGCCAGCCCCGTCTCACCCTTACAACCCTGGTAACAGGTGAGCAATTCATCACTTTTGTTTTAGATGAATAAATTCCCAACACCAGGTAGAGAATCCAGGTCCCAGCACCACCCAAAAGGAGGGGTGTGAGGCCCGCACAGGAAGGGGGATGGGAGAGAAGAGGCTTTGTCTGCTTTTCCTGAGATTTTAAATATTATTAGATTTTTTTTTTTTTTTTGGAATTTCTAATAAGCAGGTTGAAGTTTAAGTTACAAGATCCCTAACAGAGTCAGAACCCAAGTGGCACAGGAGCCGGCAGACGACAATCGCGGGCCGGATGGGTTTCAGGTCTGTTCTTTGCAGAGACAAAGCTCCTATTGAGTGGTGGAGAGGAGGTCTGGGCAAAAGAGGGAGAGCTGCGGAGGGTTTTCATTACCCCGGTCACCATCCCCACACCGAGAGGAAGATGTAGAAGGAAGAAAGAAGGGCCCGACCTGGCGATGCACCGCCGAGGGTGACAGCCTGGAATGAAGCACACACCTGATACCTGTGGCTCTTCCAGAGCAGGGTGCGGACAGGACACAAAGACGAGGAGAGAAGGAAGGAAGCCTGGGGCCATAACCCTGCAGGCTTGTGCATCCAGCAAAAATAGAAAAGCAGTAACACCAGGGCAGAGCATGGGTTCTTGGGAGGCGGTCCAGGGCCAGAAAGGTGATCTAAGAGTTTTCTTTTTTTTTCTTGAGTTGCCTTATAAACATTAAATTAAGTATCTCAACAGTCAAGAGAACCAGCAGCACCTCCCAACAGGAGGTGAAGCAAAGACGGCAGGGAGGCAATCACTGCCCCTCTGTCTGCAGGCCCAGCAGGGGAGAGCGTGGGTGTCTGCGCATTGCTGCAAACTTGATCTTGGTCCTTCCTCTCCCTGTCCGTCATTTCTTTCCTCTTTGTCATTATTATCATCACAGTCAAGTGCCCTTTTCGAGGCAAGCAAGGCTCCATCTGGATGGAGGCGGGCTGGGTTCACAGGGGTTATCCCTCACCGGAATGTCCTTCCTGGCAGGTGCTTCTCCTCTGCTAACCCCTGCATCTTTCCTGCTACTGAGCCGGCATGAGGGATGGCCCCTCCACGCGGATATGGTCAGATAGCGTCTGAGAGGTGAAGGCTTATATGGCCAAATATCATCTGAGGGGTGAAGGCAGTGGCTCTCAGACTGGGCTGCAAAAAGAGTTTTTGTTTTTAATTTGGATGATCAGCCTCCACCAGAGATTCTGATATCCTTGGCCCACATTTTTAAAACGCCCTCCAGGTGATCCTTACATGCCACCAGAATTGAGACCCATCATGTTAAATAATTACCCAA
This sequence comes from Lepilemur ruficaudatus, assembly GCA_963574885.1. Lineage (NCBI taxonomy): Eukaryota > Metazoa > Chordata > Mammalia > Primates > Lepilemuridae > Lepilemur > Lepilemur ruficaudatus. The sequence goes on along the minus strand of CAUYRT010025791.1, from coordinate 21,531 downwards.
GGAGTGGTTCTCAAACACCTGGAATTGCCGGGTCCATCTGTAAAGGGTCTGATTCAGTGGGTCTAAGCGGGGGTCAGAGAATCTGCGTATTTAACAAGCTCCCAGGTGATGCACATGCATCAGGTGTGGGGACCACACTGTGAGAACCACTGGCCTCAAAGCACACGGGTTGTAACTGGTGAATAAGAGGGAACTTGGGCCTCTCTGCCTGTACCCCAAGCATGTTTGGGTTTCCCTTTAGAATGGCCTATTGGGCCAGGAAGGTCTCCAAGCACCACGACTGCTGTGGCCTTTTTCCTGAGAGATGTATCTGCTAGGACGAGAGAGAATACCCCCGGGCAGTGCTACTCAACATGTGCGGTGCCTGGGAGCTCATTAGACGTGGAGACTCGAAAGCCACACACAAGCCAGGGTCAGACTCTGCACCTTTACAGGACTGCTGGGGGTCTTACGCACGTGAGCATCTGAGCAGCACCCTGCTGAGAGGACAGTTAGATAAGATGTGTGCCGCCAAGCCCACCTACTGGTTCAACTAGGTGCACCCAACCCATGGCGAATACTGGTAGGGTCAAGAAGCATCTTCAAAAGAGGGCACCCAGGCATGATGATGACAATGACAAAGAGGAAAGAAATGAGGGAGAAAGGAGAGAAACAAGATGCAGGTGGCAGTGCCCCAGAGAGTTCAGCCTAGAGACTGCATGGAATGATGTCCACAGTGTGCTCAGCCCTGGCACCGCCACTCAGTCCAGAGGCAGGGGAAGGAGGGGAAGGCGGTGGGCTGGGCTCTGAGCACTCCTCACACACACTGCCCCCTAATCCCCAGCAGGTTCCCGTCAGGGACCTCCAGGCCTGGTTTCCAAGGAGAAGTCAAGACGGGAAAGATCAGGGAACTTGATGGGGTCCCGCAGTGAAATGTGAAGGACAGGCTCATGGAAGATTATTATGGGGACATGAGAATTTGCGAGTTTTGGAGGATTCCCAAATTCTGGCCGGCCCTTTGCTCCACATAGGGACCGAGCCACTCTTAAATGGAAGTGGGAGACAGAGCTTCAGGGTTTCAAATAAGGGCTCTGGACTCCAGTTGCCTAAATTTAAACCTGGGCTCGACTATTTGCTAGCTTTGGCATCCCCTCTATAAATCTCTCTGCCTCCATGTCCTTGACTAAAAAAAAGATGGAGATGATAATGATACCCACCTCACAGAAATTCTGCAAGGATTAAATCAGATAAAACATTCTAAGTACAGCTCCTGGTCTGTAATCAATACCCGGGGTTCTTGGAAGAAGCATCATCCCCTAGTCTTGGTCCAGTGAAGCAATCTCTCTAATTGCTGTTCTGGAAAGGAGCATCTTATAATTCCACAGTGGGACAATGTGCAGAAGAGGAATGCTATGGGAAATATGGATACAAAATGGGAAGGTGAAGGGTGCATGAAGGCCAGTTATTTCTGTGCTTGCAGGATGTTTGCAGAAAGACTCTCAAAATGCACACGAACTGGCATTTCCCCACAACTGGTGGCAATCAGCCTGGGAATGCCAACGACATCAGACCCTGCCGGCCATGCCTGCAAAGTCAGAAGCAAATCACCATCCCCACCCTCTGAACTCCCCCTCCCCAACCCCCCACAGTGCTACACTTTTATACCAGAGACCCTGAACCCTCAGGACAGGAAATAGTTCCCATCCCATCTCCTGCCCATAAATAATAGCCTGCACAGAGCGCTCAGTTCAGTTACATTATCTTGATTTGCAGTTACCTTAAGTGCAAAAGACAGGCTCGGAGGAGGGAGAAGCAAGAGCTGAAAAGTCCGCAAACGTCTGTGCTCCCCCGGGCTCAAAGGTTTACAAAGCGAAGATCTGTTTCTAAAATACTGCCCCGTTCAAGGAGGGCACACTGGTGATACGCAGAGGTGCCTTGGTGTGTCCCAGGTCTTCGTTCCCGGAGCCCAGAAGAATCCACAGTGGAGCTTCCCTTCCTGCTCGCCCGCGGCCCTTCCCCGAGCGCTCCTGCACCGCTATGTTTCAGGCACTCGCAAGCATTCGGAGTTAACTGTCCTGCCCTTTTGGTCACAAAACCTGACTAAGTAGGTGCCACTGTTATTCCCATTTGCAGGTGTTGCAGGTGAGGCAACTGAGTCTTAGAGAGTTGAACCTGCTTGCTCAAGATAATACCCGTAGTGAGCCGCACACAACCAGGGTGAGCGCAGGGCCGCAGAGCCTGGGTTTTAGCTGCTAGGCCGGCTGCCACCCCTGGCACTGAGGTGGGGACTAACCAGGCCCGCAGTAAGCTTCTGGGTTCTGGCGCTCACGGCTTCTGACACCTGCGCTTTAATTGTCTCTGGAGGACACGTGACCCAGGTCTGGCCAGTCGGAGCAGCACGTTCCCCAGGCCTCAGGGATTGGTTCACGGATGGGCACGTGATTCGAGCGGCTGAGAATTCAACCAATGCAGGGCAGAGCCAAACCCAGAGGTGGTGCATCAGGCAGGCACAGGAATCTCGGGAGCTTAACACAAGACGGGTTTACTCCTCCCGCACTTGACGTCCAACACGTGCAGATGACTCCCGAGCGCAGCTGCCTTCCATCCCATAACTCGGAGGTCCAGGTGCTTTCCATGTTGTAATGGAGCCGTCAGAGCCTTTCAGAGCCCCCGAGGTAGGTAAGAGAGCCACAACCCATGTGATTTCTCTCTCATTTTGACCCATGTACGATGTCGTGTGACTCACCTGAACCCAACAGGTCTGGGAAACAGAGTCTTCCAGTGTGGCGGGAAAGGGAGGAACCATCACTGGAGAATGACCCTAAAGAGCTCCACCACAGAGGGAGGGAAGGAAAGTACATTAAATGACTTGACTTGATTTAAATCTCTGGATCAAGCCGTGCCTGGAGGAGTCGTCATTCTTAAACGAGCAATAGAGTTCTTTTTTTAAATCTAATTTAAGGTGGGCTTTTTTTCTCATTGCAATTGAACAAATCCCAGTTGACAGGAACATAGGTACTGCTCACTCCCTGGCTTCAGCGTTTCCCTCCCCCTGGTCTAGACAGCACCTATGAGGGCTTCAGTCCTTGCACTCAGCAAGGAGAGCTACAACACATGTAAGCTTGGATGTTCTAGGTTTTTCTAGGGCCTGTTTTGCAGCCATTGTGAAGGCTAATGGCACATGGGAGAGAAGTCATTTAGGAGAAAAAAAAAAAATAGGCGAGGCTGAAAATCACTCTTGGTCTTGCAAACAAACCTGACTTTACCTGAAGGTAGGACAGGACTTCTCTGGGAAACCATAAACTTAGCTCCCTGAGCTCCTTGGGAGAAAGTGACCACATGTCCTTGGACTGGAGGCAGCAAGGAGAAGAGTCGGCCTGACCCCCTTGGGGCTTTGCTTGATGACTCTGGTTAGAGAGCGGAGACCCCTGGATTACCATTTCGTCTTTGCCATTGAGCAACTGGTTAGTATTGAGTAAGTTGTTTATCCTCTCTGGGCCTTGGTCTTCTCATCTGTAAAATGAGTATGTTTAAAGTAGCCAGTGTCTAATGTCCCAATCTCCCTTATACCCTAGGTTTCTATAAGATGTCACCTCTGCCCACAGGTATTCAGAACGTGGCTAGCCATGTCATAATGGCCCAGCAGCAGGGGGTGTGCTGGTCGAAACCCCACCCCCCGAATTCCCCAGGCAGAGTGGCAGTGCTCAGTGTGTGCTAGCTGGGTGCCCACGGCCAGAATTGCATTCAAAGAGCACTGGCCTGGGAGCGAGGAGACCCGAGTTCACACACCACTTGTTGCATTGCCTTTGACAAGTCACTTAAATCTCTCCAGACTCCAGTGTCTCCATCTCTAATGTCGGGGTGGTGATCCGTGCCTCCTTCACAGAATTCTGAAAATCAAGTAACCTTCTAGAGGCAGCTTTGGACTTATAGTCACACGACATGGTTTGGGCTATTGCTCTGACATCTTCTAGCTGTGTGTTGCAATCTCTCCCCACTTTAGGTCTTTAAGTAAAAAATCCCAACATTAACTTGATTGAGAGCTTTCTCTGTGCTTCTCCACAACCCCATGAGTTAGGTACTATTTTCAACTGCATTTTATAATTGTTACAGTTGGCCTTTAACCTCTCTAAGCTTCAGGGTCACAGAGCAGGTGGCAGTCCCAGATTGCAGCCCAGAGCTGTCTCACCCTGGTCTCTGCTTCAAACCACTGTCCAGTGTGGCCCCCTTGACATGGAGAGTGAGTGAGGATGGGTACAGAGAAGCTCAGGGTGCTGCACAGATGTCTTACTGAGTTTTGTATCATGCTTCATGCCTAGAAAGATGATTGAAATGTAATATGGTCTCATAGCCCTTGTGCTGAATGAATAGAAGGATTAAGGGGTGTTTAGATGGATGACAAAATAGATAACTAGTAAATGAAACACAATGTGGAGCTGTACAGGTGCCCCAATGTCTTATGCGTGGACCCAGGTACCATGACAGGCATACCAGGGAGTAAGAAGGAAGTCGTGGGCAGCTGTGCTTGAGTTTGGGATGAGAAAGCAGCCCAGACCACTGCACATCAGAAAGACTGGGTTCCTTCCTCTTTTCCTGCACCAGTGGCCCGGCAGGCCCCAGACACGTGCCCACGGCAGGAAAGTCATCTCATTAGAGGTCTCATGCTACATGGTATGAAGGCCTTTTCTGGGGCTCAGGATAGAAGGCTGGGAATGAAGCTTGCAGGACTGCAGAGAAGAGGACTGTCCACCCATCACTCTGCCTCTGGGCCTCATACTAGAAGCAAAGGCAGCTCTTCATCTTTCCCAAAAAGTGCCAGCAGCCAAAGCAATGTCTTTCTTCTTGTTTCCCTCCATCTGCAAGCTCCTATGGCCCAGGAATATTTATTCATCCATCCAAGTTTGAACTTACCATGTGCCAGACTGTGCTCAAAGTGCTTGGGATATCACTGAACAAAAATGACCAAAAATCCCTGCCCAGGTTCAGCTTGTGTCTGATCACAGAGCAAACTCTGCCCCACCACCGCCAGAATTGCACCAGGGGAGTTCCCTGCGTTGGCCATCCGATTGTCTTGCCTTGAGCAAAGGTCCGGAGCCACGTTTAGATGCTGCGATGGATCCTAGCACTAACTTGCATCTCTAGGAAGACCTTCAACGTTAAAGAACAGCTGGTGTGGTGCCTCCTCTAAAAGAAGGGCAAAGGTCTTGGACTCGGTGGTTCCTTGCAAACCTGCTAAGCCATTCGGGCGCAGGTGTGAAGCGTCAGGAGTGGTGCACACACGCAAAGCTATGGGGAGATCAGGGGCTGCCAGTTGTTCGAATGAATTCGCTCAGCCATAACACTGGGCACTGTTTAAGTCCACAGCCTCTTGCTAGGTGCTGAGACAGCTACAGAAAAATGAGAGGCAGTTCCCACCCTCCATGAACTTCCAAATAAGCTGACAGTCGGGAGGGCTGAAGAGGTTGGAAAGCTGTTTGGGGGAATAGAGGGAGAGGGTAGGCAGAGGGGAAAACCAGGACAAGGCTGAAGGCAATGCCGAGAGCATGCACAGCCCAGGTCTGGCTGCAGGGAGCTTATTTCATTCATTCACTCATTCATTCATTCAGTCAACAAATACTTGTTTCATGCCTCTCCTATCCCATCCTGCTAAGCTCTGCAGATAACATGGTGAGCACACCCATGTAACTTCTGTTCCCATTAAGCCAATAATAGTTCTAGTGGGAGCGTCAGGCATTCATTACATAGTCACGCTATTTCTGCGAAGGAAAAATACAAAAGCTATCAAGAGAGCCATGCGTGTTTGTGCATGTGTGTACGTGCACAGGCATGCATGCACGCACTGTGGGGGCGAGAGGCTGGTGGTGAGGGGACTAGTCCTTCAGAGGGAAGAACCTGTGCAAGATTTCCTGTGGCAGAGAGCGGTCTGGTCCGCTTGAGGAACGGGAAGCAGACGGGCTAGTGAGAAGGAAGTGGAGGTGAGAGCAGGAACGAGCAAAGCCCAGGAGGACGGCGCAGGTCAAGTTGAAGTTTTTGCTCTTATCCTCGGGAAGGGGCAGCCGCTGGAAGGTTTACGCAGCAGACAACTGTGCCGTGATCTGTGCTAGAGAGACGTACCATCGTGCAGAGGGGTTATGGGAGATGAGTTCACACTTCCTTCGTTTGGTTTATGAAGAATTTGCAAAACCTTTAAGCCAGAAAAGTTCATTTAATCCATTCTCTCGGAGGCAAGTGTAGCAGAACGGCTCTGAAACCAGAATTTTAAGGGTGAGGATTTCAGTCCTACTCGGGATCATTAATAATAAATGATGTCTAAGCCCCACATTTCTCACAGGGCGTTTGTGGGCATCTAAATGCAAACATATGTAAACCCGAGCAGTGTTTCCAGCACTTACGAGCACCCAACAATTTGCAGCGATTTTTTTCTGCGTCTCCTTGCACCTGGAGTGAGGGTGCCGTGAGCAGCGCCACGGTCTTCATTAGAGTTTGATCACTCATCATATCACCCTCCCTGGAAGGACCTTCAGCCCGTTGCTCTCTTGCTGAAGTTTAAGCGTTTCCAGCTTCTTTTTGAGAACAGCTGGTCCCAATCTACTAAATAACCCCTTTGCACACTTGAAGACCATTATTAAGATTCCCTTTGGCCATAAACATATGAAGAAGTGTTTAACATACAAAAAAAAAAAAAAAAGCTTACCCTCACCAGTAATCAAAGAAATTCAAATCAAAACAACAAAATGCCATTTTTGCCTATCAATTTGGTAACTTTTTAAAATGATAGTGCTCTGTGCTGCTGAGAGTAGGGTAAGGTGGCAATTTCGTACATTGCTGGTGGGAACATAAATTGGTACAATCTTTCTGGAAAGCAATTTGGCAATATGTTATCAAGACCCTGAAAATCGCCCTTACTCTTTAACCCAGCAATTCCACTTCTGGGAATCTATCTCAAGGAAATAATCAAAGAACCAGAGATTTCTGTTCGATGGCATTTCTTACAGCAAACAATATTTTAAATTAGGAATGACCAAAAGCTCCCTAGAGGTTGAATGGTGTCGTGACATATATTAAAAAGTTATTTCAAGTCATGTTAACAAGGAATATTTGAGGACATTCAGAATGGTCACCCTAAAATGTAAAACACACACACAAGATACAAAAGCAAACACAGTGGGATTTTAATTATGTAATTACATACATTTTTATATGTGCAATGAAGAAGCTAAGTGCAAACAGCAAAATACTAAGAGTTCTTATCAGAGGATGATGGAATTATGTGTGGCTTTTTATTTTTTACTTTATAATTTAATAATCAAAAAATCACTCAAGAGCTCACATGGCCTCATATATTTTTCTAAGTGGTTCGGCATGGCCCCCATTCTCTGGTAGCACAGTGCCCAGAGTCTACATGGTGGACTTTCCGTGGTTACAGAGGTTTTCTGGAAAGGGTCAGATAGTAAATGTTTTAGGCTTTGCAGACCATGCGGTCTTTGTCGCAACTGCTCGACTCAATTCTTGTATGGCAAAAACAGCCTTGGATAATATGTCAACAAATGGGCAAGGCTGTATTCTAATAAAACTTTTTTTTTTTGTAAAAATAGGCAGCAAGTCAGTTTTAGCTCATGGCCTTAGTCTGCTGACATCTGGCCTTAATGATTTGAATCTCTCCTGGCCCAAAAAATCTATAGCCTCAAATGAATGTAGTTGGGTGGACTTCTAGAAGGGTGGGGTGAAGTAAGGTTCTTGTCCTCATCTTCCATCAATCTGAAACGCTTTCAGAGCTGTCAGCCAGGGGCGCTCCTCAGGGGCCTTGTTTACTTACCTCTTTGCATAGGTCTGCCCTCTCCTCCCCGTTGGCACCCCTTCCAAGTAGCTAGTCCTGCCACCACCCACGTCCACCCTCGATGCAGAGGTTGGGGTGGGGGAGAAGAAAGCCAGACATCTCAGCAATGACAGAAGGGGGCTGTAGAGACTTAGCGCACTTGGTGGCTAGTGTGACATCTCCCCACTCTACCAACCACGTGCTGTAGAGGCTTCCAGATTCTGTCGTTCTGTCTTCCTTCTGGCCACTGCGTTCCAGGAGAAGGGAAGGAGAGAGATAAAGGTGAACTGTAGCTGTGCTGCAACCCAGGCAATGTTCAGAGGGGTCCGCGAGATGTTTGTGGGTGGTCTGAGTTTTGTAGGGACAATTAGAACCCTCAGCAAGGGCACATCATACACTTACGGAAACACATAAGCGTGTGCACTGATGTGTGATATCAAGCTTCGAAATTTCCCTTCTTTGGAGTCCTACATCACTCACTCTGGTACATAACACAGCTCCTCGCCAGGTATAGGTCGTCTTTCTACCCACTCCCACCTCTTTTGCGTGTTTCCACTGGGGCCCCCTTGTCTAAACCTTTTTAGACATTTGGCACTTGTCCAGGTTGCAGAAATGACATCTCGGAGCAGCCCACATACCAGGTGGTGAGTAAGGGAGTTACAGGATGACAGTGGCTTTCCCGGGGCCTCCATGACCCTGTCACATTTGCCTACAACCAAATCAAATGAAAAGTTGAGAACCACCAAGTGAAAATGGCCCACGTGGCGAGGAAAGCCAGCGGTAGCCCAGAGGTGCCCCCACGTCCTCCTCTGGCTCTTGGTTTTGATTCCTCTGACTTGGTTTGATCTGTTGCACCCAAGAGACAGGCACTGGGGTGGGCCGACTCTCCTTAGAGACACCACCATCCCGGTAGTTAAACAGTGATGAGGAAAAAGGGGAGAACAAGGAGATTTTAAAAATTTTAAATTTAAAAAAATTAAAAATTTAAAAAATTAAAAGCTGGGTTATTTTGCTGACAAAAATCTCTCTCACACCGTAATCAAGGCAGAGAACATTTACACCCAACTGTCACCTCCATCTACAGCCTCCTTTAGGGTGCCAGTCTAGGACTTGTTTTTCTGTTCCAGGTTGGCCTTAATGCATATCCTACTCTGACTTCCCCGGCATAGAAATGTGTGGTTATTGCGTTGCTGGAGGAAAGGTGTGTTGAGGGCCTGTTGTGAAATGCTCCCAGGACTTCTTTTTATGAAATGTTATTCAATAAGCAAATACGGGGAGGAACGTGGTGGATGGAGAGACACTAGGATCAGAAGTCGTCCGTGTCCCCGCGTTTTCTCTGCGGAAGACAGGCCTCGGTTTGAAATGCCATTCTGTTACTTCCCAGCTGTGCAAATGACTTAATCTCTCAAGGCTTGTCTTTCTTCTATTTAAGGGAAGAAAGGGACAGAGTCGGAGGAGGAGGCGCAACGCTATCGATCGCGCAGAGCTGGGACGCTGGAACAGGAGGCCACATGCGATCGCCCGGCACAGGATAGGTGCTCAAAACGATTCATTCCCACTTCACTCCTTTAAGCAAGAAACAATGCTGACAGCTCTGAGAAACTCAGGGAAGGGTGTTACCCAGCCCTGCCAACCAAGTGCTGAGTCTTCAGTGAATATTTGTGTCCACAGACACCTTGAAATGTTGGACACGTTGTGAAACGTGCTATTGGAACACAGAAGAGGGAGGCACGCATTCCGACGATGGATGTGAGTGAAGGCTGCGGCATCTGAGCTGAGCCTTGAATGTCAAGGACGGAGATGCAGAAGGGGCTTCAGGGCAGGGAAATGGAGGCGCACAGGTGGGAGACAGGAGGGGACAAAGCGTTCAGGGTCGCTGGGCAGTCAGGAGCAGAGAGAGTCCAGAATGAAGGAGGTCAGATGCTGGTGAAGACACTTCAGAGATTAGGGGTTATTACGGGGGCCACAAGCTCTCAGACCAGGATATGACATCATCAGAATGTCATTTTAACGGGGTGGACACACATCTCTGTCTGCCCAGGACAGTCTCCCGCTCACTCGTAAAAGCGTTTCCGTCTAGATGATAAATCGCACGATCTCCCAAATTTTAGATCACTCTGTTGTTCATTGGGAAACAGGAACCGGGACAAAAAGAGGCTGGACCCAGAGAGACCCATTCAAAGACCATGTTGATTATCCCAGTAGGAGATAAGAGTCTCCAGGGGCAGAGAACTGAGGGGAATGGAAAGAACATGCGAGGTCCGAGAACCACGTTAAAGGTAAAGCCGCTAAGACCTATTGATTGATGGGTGAGAAGAAGGGAAAGAAACAAGCAAATCCCTAAGAGGACTGACTGCTTAGTGTCGGGTATGTTGGCCGGACAGGCTGAGCAGGGCATTCTCGTGCAGAAGAGCAAGCAACAGTGAAAATCTGTGGCACAGGAGTCTCCAGAGCTGGAGGTGTGGATGGGGCAGGGTCCTGGGGAAGAGCCTGGCTGAAGAGGGGGGTGTGAGACCACTCAGGGAGAGGGTGACAGAGGACGCTTGGGGTACCCTAAGAGATGATACTGGGTCCCCTGCAAATGAAAAGAAGAGCCCAGGACACCTGTGGAGAGGAAGGTTGGGCGATGGCTGGTTGGATCAACAGAGCCAGACTGAGTAGGATGAAGAGGGCAATTAGACCAACCTTTGAAAGCTCCACTTCTCCAGACCAGCGGGGCAGCGGCAAATTGCAGCGGGCTGGGGAGCGAGTGGGAGGTAAGGAAGTGGTGTCCACAAGCACAGATGACTCCTTGCACAGATCTGTTAGGGAAAGGAAGGAAAGAGATGAGACTGTGGTTTGAGGGCTAATCAAGAAAGGGGAGCATTTGGGAAGTTAAGTGGGACCTGAACATATCTGAGCACCAGGAAGAAGGTGCTGGTGAAGAGAGGGGGCGGGGGATGCAGAGATGATCATTTGGAATAAGACAGGAGCAGATGGTCTGTGCTTCAGGGGAGAGGCCAGCCTCAGGCCGGGGAGGGGGGGGACTCCAGGGGGCTGAGTCCCAATAAAACCTCAGAGGGAGTGGTGGTGGTGGTGGTAGCAGCGACATTGGTGCTGCCCCCAACAATCAGTGGCTATTATTACTTTCTGTTTACATGCAAGTTCTCTACATCAAGTTAATTCTCACAACAACCTCATTTCACATGTGAGGAAGCTGAGCACCAGCGAGGCCAACCGAGTGAATCGCCCACAAGCAGCTAAGAAAATGGCAGAGCAGGGATTTAAACCTAGGTCTTTCCCATGGCCTAGCAAGGGTCGTAGGCCACTTGGAGTCAGTGTGGACCCGAGGCTCGGCCCTCCCAGTAGAGCTGGAGGTGAAGTCATCGTCTGTGAACGACGAGGGTGGACGTGGAGGCCTGAGGAGGGAGGAGAAGAGTTGAAACAGCTGTTGTGAAAAATGCACTAGGGATGGCCCAGGGAAGGGAGAGGGTCCCGACAGCCTCCCAGGGGCGCTGAGAGCTTCCAGGAGATTCCATCTTGTCCTTATCATCCTAATTCCCAGCCCATTTCCTGCCAAGAACCTGCACCCCACACTCTTCTCATTTCTCTCTCTCTCTCTCTCTTTCTTTCTTTCTGCCTTCTTTCCTTCTTTCTTTCTTTCTTTCTTTCTTTCTTTCCTTCTTTTCTTTCTTTCTTTCTTTCTTTCTTTCTTTTTCTTTCTTTCTTTCTTTCCTTTCTTTCTTTCTTTCTTTCTTTCCTTTCTCCCCTAATCCCTCCCTCAGGGAAACTGAGTCATATGGCCCAAGTAGAACAGGTCAAAGATTCTTCTTCCCACTGCTGGGAGACTTGTTGGTCTTGGCCAGAGAGTGGTGCCAGGCAGGCAGTCCTTGAAGCCTTTGCCCCACCAGAGAGACCCTCGGCCTGGAAGGGTTAAGAGAGCAGTGCGCTCATCGGGCAACTGTGGGTGCAGGTGGGGTGCCTGGGGGCCGTGAATCTGGACTCAGAGGCTCAGCTTTGTTGTTTCTGATTTGGCCTTCCAGTGCCTGGGCCAGCTTGTAGCAGAAGAGAGCTGGCATCAAAAAACTCCCAGGTGAAGTGGCCACCCCCTCCTACCAGGCCACCAGCGTCTCTTCCATTAGCAAGCCCTTCCATGCCATATGACCTCTTTCTGTTGGAGATCTATTCATTTTAGTTAACCGTCAGTGGAGAGGGTGCCTTCATTTGAGCCCAGGGCTTAAATCTACACCCCTGATTCACTGATTTGACCGCTTTGAAGATAGCAGCACACTTAACTAGGCTGAACCTCCCTATTTGGAGACAACTCCATCAAATTAGTAAATTGAAGATGTTGACCTTGGACACAGGGTTGCAGACACAAGATTACTGCTTGTTGGATGTGGGCCGCCAGTTAACAAGGAACTGGTAAGCCATTGGTGCAAGTTAACAAAATCCATCCAGGACCAAATCTGTAACAGAAGACACTAGGCTCACTCCAAATTTCCATAAAAGTGGCTAACAGGACCAGGGAATTGGCGTCGAATTCTAGACATGTGCTGACTTTCTGCCTCCAAACATCATTGTCAACACTGGGACTCAGGGTAGGAAATCCGTGGGCTGGTAGATTCCAGAAGCTTTTATTAGAATCTTCTCACGACTCTCTTTTCCACAGGGCTAGAAACTCACTTGTAAGAGAGTCATCTTAGGTTCTTGGTAATTGAGAGAAGGCACAGGGAAAATGACCACATCTTCTGTTCAGGCTAAAATGGAATCATTGGAAAAGATACAAGCAAGTGACTCTCCAGTCTACACTGAAGTGTGACTGTGTTTGTAAGAGTGAGCGCAAGAGGGGAGAGGGAGCTCTTCAGAGAGGCAGTTGCGAATCTGTCTGCATTCAGAATCCGTGGGCAATGTTTGAGGAGCAGTGACCCGTGCGTGCACACACAGACACTCGGGGTTTCTGGAGAGTTGTGTACCATTACCCAGCTCAAGTCAAACCAAAACCTGTGCCAACCTGTAACCCCCGGCTTGAACTGTGTGCTCCGACCACAGGCAGGAGTATCCCGAAAACCCTGGCCACGTCCTCAGAGCAACTCTCCAACAGATTACCATCCGTCCCTGAAGTCGCCCTGCAAAGCAACCCAGGGCCAACAAATCCCTCCCTCTCCCGCCGCTTCCAACATTTCTCTAATTAATGCAGGAGAAAATTAATTACAGAGGGATTTTTCAAGACCTCGGCATCTGATAACCAGCCCAGCTCCCCCCTCCCTCTGGCTAATTGCGGTTCCCCATTGGCCCTGCCCTGCTCTGCCCCCGCTCCCCTCCCTTCCCAGAACCCCGGGAACAATACCACAGGCTAATTAGGCAGAGAAAGAGTTTCTTGGCAAAGGGGGCCGAGTGCTAGGTCAGTACCTTGAACAACCCAGAAGAAAAACAAGACAGCATTAAAAGGGGGACAAAAAGTGCACTGGGGGGGGGGGGAACCTGCTAATCCAAAGCGTATTTCCGCCAAATATTCTCCTTTTCAAGTGTTTTCTTCCTGGTAAACAAAGTTCTGTGGCTGGCTGTGGAGATTTTAGGACGCGGTTGCTTAGTAATAGTGGGGAAAACACGAAGTCCCCACCTCGACCCCGTTTTTGTTCCTCGTCCTTCTTGCTCGCTGCGCTAAGGCGTAATGACACATTCCCACATTGCCGGGGGACAGGCGTTTGTAAAGAAGAGCTGAGCTTTCTTTTCTTTTCTTTTCTCTTTCCTTTTTTTTCCCCCATGTCTAATAGCTCCCCAAAGCCAGGCAAGGAACAGAGATGGCTGCTCCCAAGTGTGGTGCCCACGAGACCAGCACTGACCAGTGGAACCTCCGGTGCGGATGGGAATGTCCCGTGTCTGTGCTGTCCGGGATGGTGGCCGCCAGTTACTCGCGGCCACTGCGCGCTTGGAGTGTGGTTTGTGCCCCTGAGCGGCTGAATGTTAAATCTTATTTAATTTTGATTAATCGAAATTGAAATAGCCACACAGGGCTTGTGGCTTGGAGAGCCGCCGCTCCTGACAAAGCCTCCGTGGGCTGAGTCACTGAGAGCACAGCAGTAGAGTCTTGGTGGCTCTGGGATGGCTGTGAGGGACCAGAGGATGGGACAGCGTAAGGAGGACACGGGTCTCCATTTGCATGCGGCCCCATCTTCTCTTTGTGTGGCCTCAGGCGTCACTGAACTGGAGCCTCAGTTTCCTCTTCTGTAATGTTAGAGACAGGCATCAAAGCACCCCTCACGGTGGCTTTGGGGTGGAGGTAATGGAAGCTGAGTCCCCCAGAAGCCCCGCCCACCAGAGAGCGACAAGTGCAGGCTGCAGGTGTCTGCGATGCCGTTAGCTGTGCAGCCTCACCTCCCGCCTTCCTTGGCTTGCAGTTTTCGCTGCCAGAACTCCACGCTGCCGCCCACAGCCGTACCTTTGCCTACGCCGCGGCAGCGGCCCCAGCACCCTGCCCTGCTGGTTTCTTTGCCTGGGCCAAAGGGATTTCTCTTCGACCTTGAAGGTCCTAAAGAATGGGGACTCCCCTGAGCCAGAAAGCCTGTCCTCCCCCCATCTTGTCATCCCTTCTCTCTTTTCCCTCTTTCTCTCTCCCTTTCTCTCCGTTACAGCAGCCACTAGCTGCTCATAGCCACTGAACGTTTGAAATGTGTCTGGTACGCCTGAGCAACTGAATTTGTGATCTGATTTGATTTTAGTTTATTGAAATTGAAATAGAAATAGCCACCCATGGCACGCGCTGTGCCTCCCTCTCTCCCCACACACTCACCCCCGACATGCCAGGCAGGGCGGGATGCCCCTCTCCAGCCTCCACGCTGAACATCTGCAGCCCTGCACTTACCTACAGTCTGGTATTTTAGTGATCTTTCCACAAATCTGTCCTCCATTAGACAGTGAACTATTAGAAAAGACACAGCCTGCGTTTGCCTCTGTTTTGTTTTGCACCTGTGTGTCCCCAGCATCCAGGACGGCATCGAGCACTTAGTAACTTCTCCCCTTCTCATCCGTGAAACAGCAATTATTCATCGGTCTCTAACCCACATCGGGGCTCAGCAAACGACAGCCCACAGACCGCCCACAGGCCCAAGCCAGCCCACCCCTGCTTTTGTACGGCCCTCAAACTAAGGAGGTTTTATTTTTAAAAGTGTTTTTTGTTTAAAGATGGTTAGATGAACACCTACGTAATATCCTCAGTGTTGCTTCTTGGTCTACGAAGCCTAAGATATTCCCTTTCTGGCCCTTTAAGAAAAAGTTTGCCAGTCTCCGGTCTAGATCCCAAGAACAGCTGCTGGTGGGGCTTGGTGCGGCCTGTGGTCAGAGACAGGGAGGAAGGATGGCTGGGGAGGGGTGTGGAGAGAGGGACCCAAGCTCTCTCCACCTGAGACATGCCCCCCGAAAGCTGAGCCCGCAGGCCGCTGGCTAAACCTGTAGGAGTCGGTCCCCAGGGACGCCACCTGCAAGGACAGCACGCACAGGTACACCGTGTGCTTCCTCCCCCCTCCCCACCTCCCTCGCCCCACTGCAGACACCTCAGGGAGTCGGGCTTAGGGGACACAGGACACGACCTTCCGAGAAAATCCTGCCTCATCCGCACTCGAGCCCGGCAAACGGGAAGAGGGGCTTTTCTGGATTCCCTGTTGTGGTTTGACTACGTTAAATAGCACTTTCCATTTAAAGCAAAGACCCCAAACATATTTTTAACAGCAATGGAAAGTTCCTCCAAAGAGACGCGCACGGGGCCTGGGAAGCAGTCTGGCAGGAGGAAGCAATCTGCTCGTCCCCTTCCTGCTAAAACACGAACTGGGGTCTCTAAGACCCAGAGCAAAGACCGCTCCGGGCCGTGATGACACCGCTTCAAGGTGAGCCGCAAGAGCCTGAAACATTTCCCCGTCCCTGCCCCCTGCCCCTTGATACCTTCTGTATCCCGCTTTCCGCCCCCACCTCGTCTTCCTCATCTCCAACCCAGAAACAAATTGCCAAATGTCTCTCCCAACATCAGAGCATCTGGGAGCGCCTGGAGGCCCACTCCCTTCCCTGCAGGGTCCGCTCTTCCAAACAGGGAGGGCAGAGCACACCCAACACGCTAAATATTTCCCTGCCGGAGAATCTATTTCGCTGCTGCGGCTGCCGTTTGGCAGCCAGGAGACAGGAAGCTATTTAGATATATTATCTTCCTTTTCAGGAAGTTTAGAGGAACTTCTGTATTGCAGTTCACACAAACATTCCGTCTGATGGTCATTTAGTCATGCTGGCTCATTAGGTCACCGGTAAAGAATGCGCTCGCTGATTAGACTTCATTCCAGCTTCTCCACTTGCTGCTGCCCCACATCCCAGGGAGAAAACAGAGCTTCCCCGGCCCGGTGGTGACCAAGACCAGGAGCCCGGCCAAGAGGCCGCAGGGGTTCACTGCCAACCTCGCAGCCCCTTCCCAGCTCCCCCCCGGAGCGCTTCTTACTTCTAAGGGATATTTATGGTTTCATAAAGTAATTTATATGCCGGTGAGTAGGAAGGTGGGCTCCAAGAATACTTGCTGCAAAGATAATGCTGTCCTTTAAGGGAGATCAAAGAGGAGCGTTGGCAGGAGGAGCTGAGAATGCTATCACAAGAAAATGCAATACGGATCCACGCTTGGGTCACAGAGACGAGTTGACAGCTGGAACCCAGGCCTGGCACAGACTGTCACAGCTAACTATGACTGGGTGGTGACTATGTTCTATTAGACACTCTTGCAAGTGATTTATGTGTGTTACCTCATTTAAAGCACAAACAACTCAAGGAGGTAGGGACGATGAGGAAATGGGCCCAGAAAGCCAAATACAGTACTCTGCGTGAGGTCACACAGACAGCGAGTGGCAGAGCTGGGCTGTGGATCCAGCCAGCACTGTGTCCATGCGGACTTTGTGCAGTGATGCCTGTGACCTGCATCCGTGCTTGCCAGGGTAGCCACTGGCCACAGGGCGCCACTGAGCCTTTGAAAAGCGGTTGGTATGAACTGAATTTTTAACTTATTTAACTATACCGTATTTAAATTTACGTGGATGCACGTGGCCAGTGGCTACCATATTGGATGCCCAGATCTAAGTAGTCTGGCTCCAGAGTCTACACCCTGAAACATTTGACCATCCCGCCTTTCAAATCAATTAGAGAATTTGGAGCTACGTATTAGGAGAATAATTAAATTCTAAAGATGGAGTTTAATCAGTATCTTTACAGACAAGAACACGTAAGAAATTAGACTCAATAAGAAAGAGAAAGAAAAGTTAGATAAATTAAATGGTAGGACAATCAGGTCAGGTGGTTGAGTGAATGTTTGTAAAGAGAAAAGGGTGAGATACCGGCATGGCTTGTCAAGAGAGGAAGAGGTTTCCTCTTGTTTAACCAGTAAGTTGTATCGAGCTTCTACTCTGTGGCCTTACTGCGGCCCGATCTCTAGGGTCATGTGTTCTAGGCAGGAAGCCAAGTCTAACCCCTCGAGCAACGCCATGCTGCGTGATCCAGGGTGGGTGGCTGGAATTCAGGACAAATAAGTCGAGTCAGGAAGTGATCAAGGACGTCTCTATGGAGGAGAAGTCACTTCCACTGGAATTTGAAGGACACAACTTAGATTAGGACAGCAGGAAGGCAGGAAGGATGAATACGGTAACACACTTGGAAAGAAAAATGAAATGTTCTTGATGACTCTCTCTTGGAGACTGACATACAGAGATTAATCACCAACAACTCCAAATTTTCTAGCTTGAATAAAAATAGTAGTTCTGGGGGCAGACACAGGAACTTTAAGAGGTGGTAGGAGATGGTTTGGGAAAATTATGCCTTTGGTTTTGGGGCATGTGGATTCTGAGGTGGCAGCTTGTGGAAATTTGGATTAATATCCACTTTTCAGTTTGGATGGGAGGAGGCTGAATTAGAAGACTGGCCCAAGATCACCTCCATTCCCAGTGCTCAGAGATTTGGCCTTCCCTCTGAAGCCCAGAAATTAGGCCAAGGCAGAAGGAAGAGAAGCCACAGGGCTCCAGTGATGTTCACGTCACCATCCCACTGGGGACAAACACATACCTTGTTTTCTCTGGGATGACAGACGTCCGGTTACTTCATCTTGGAAGTTACCATTCATCTGCCCTTTGGAACATCCTGCTCAATGACCGATTTTTTTAATAGCTTTCTTCTTTCCTGATTATATTTGTAATACCTACTCACTGCAAAACACTTGAAAGCTTCAAAAACAGAAATAAGGAAATGCGATCACACATGTACACAGAGACTCACACATGTTACGTGTTTGTATCTGTACATACATACACGTGCACACGGACCCATGTATCTATGTATATATGTGTGTGTGTTTTTCATCCATTTTTAGCTAATATTTTAAAATGCATTTTTAGCTGACAAAATGTGTTAGAATAAACAAGAAAATAACAATAGCCAGCTTTTATTAAGTTGTTGGGAAAAATAGGGAAAAATGTTTGCCATTCTCTGCACACAAACACATTTAGAACAATCTTCCCCTAAAATGAATCTATGGACTCACGCTTTATTACCCAACATCGTTCAACAGTCAGGTAGGTGCATCTTCAACATCTCTTTTCATCATGTCCTTATTTTCCTTTCAAGCAGAGAGCTGTAGGTTCAGAAGTACCTGTAACAGCTTCAGAGGCAGCCCGGAGAGGCCAGGAAGAGGCAGGGAGTGGAGGTTTGGAGCTGACCCATCAGGGACTCAGAGCACCACGGTGCCCTGCCAACATGCTAAACCGCCAATCTCGAATTCCTGGATCTAGAGAATTCCCGGGACAAGAAAAGAAACGAAACATTGAACAAACATCAAGGAGTACAACAAATAGACATATTAGCAACACCTGCAGAGGGATCCGGTCCCTCTGGGAAAGACAAAAGGGAGGAAGACACAAGAGGAGGCAGGAGAGGACCCAGGGGAATTTGTATGCTGCTGTCTCTAACATGTCCCAGGGAGATCAGGACTGAAATATTCCCCAGTGAGTATGATCGGTGTATGCGGTTAATCCACAGATCGTGGAAACACACGGAGACGCAGGCATACACAGCAGACAACCTCACTGGGCAGTCCTTGCCCCCTGCCTTGGTCTCCTGGAACGCAAAGGGAGGTGGTACTTCATGCTTGGAGACACCCACGGTCTTTGTTTCTGGAGGTGGGTGGATCTTTATCTGGTTCATTTTTTTCAAGAAGCTGCTTGCCCCCTGAGAAACGCTTGTGGGGGAGAGAGTCGTCTCGTCTCAGTGGATGCACCTCGGGAGGGGGCTGAGGGAGGACGGCCTTTGCTCCAGAGATAACACAGCAGCCCCTGCCTCCTGCCAGCCGCCCTCCAAAATCTCCCTAATGAGCTGTCTCGGGGAGGGGTGGTTATTTTCAACAATATCTTGGCCACCGCTTGTTGTTCCCCAACCTCCAGTTTTCCATGCCATAAACACCACTTGCCTTGACCTCTCCCTCACTCCCCTCTCTGACAGCTCCTCATGCGTGAAACATATTTTTGTTCATTATTTTGCTGTCCACAACCTTCTCTCCCAACCGTCCAGCCTGGGCCCGCCCCCCCCAACTGCACCCTTCACCCCGACGTCACACATATAATGAATTACCATTCCTTCAGACAACGAGGTGGAAAACTTGTGGTCTCCAAGGCAACCGGGTATCCCAGGGTGGGGTGCTGGGGAGGGGGGGCCTCGCCCGGCCAGGAAAGGGCTGGAAGTTGGGGCGGGGGACAGGCAGAAGCAGAGATGATATCATTCCCGAAGGCCGAGAGCAGCCAATCCGTGCATGAGGATGTGATGTCATCTCCCCCGCCCCCGCCCCCTCCCAGCCTAGGTAGCCCCACTGAGAATTCTAGACAAGTATTGAACCGCAGTTGTATTGCCGTGAGAGAAGGGGGCGGGGGGCAGCCGTGGGGAGAGAAAGAGATCTACGGACCCTCTGCGCGGCCCAAGCAGACACCACAGCCTTCGCCAGAGGCAGCCCCATAAAAATGTCAACAGCTCGGGCTCTCCCTGCATTACAACACAATGATTTCTTTGGGGAGAAGAAAAAAAACCTAAGATTTATTTTGCAACCACACCCCCGCCTCTCTTGGAAGAGAAATACCAACCAACAACAAGTTGTGAATGAAGTGTCTGCAGGTCGGGCCCCCTCACGATGCAGCCCAAGAACGTCAGACCGGGAAAGTCGCACATGATCACGCTCACGCACAACCCGCGAAGCGCATTCGCGCTGCTCTCAGCAGCCCCAGGGATGGGGGAATCGCTCTCCAGATGCAAGGTGCTCCGGGGTGGGAGCGTGGTTTGGGGCAAAGCTGCCCAACCTAGTGGTGTGAGCCACTTAAGGGCTGGGGGGAGGGGAGTCTGTCCCCAAGACAATGACAGCATCGAGGGCTCAGTGCCAGGCTCCCGGGAGAAGCAAACAAGCCGTGGCTGTGGGGAGGGGTGCAGGCTCGTTAGCCCACTGAAGTGTCACCGCCATGCAGAGAGGAGGGGGAGAGAGTGCACGGCTCTCCTCTGCCAGCTTTTTCTCTTGGACCTGGGAAGTGGCACTGTTGGGAAAATAGCACACTCGAGCGTTACCCCCAAATGCCAGCAATATTCCCAGGAGTCCAGGCCACAGGACAGTGCGTCCAGTGGCTCAGACCAGGCCAGAACTGTTCCCTCCCTGCACTTAAGCAATGTATAAGGAGCAGGTTCCCCTGCCTGGTCTTCCCGGGGCTGTCCCACACGGACCCAAGTATGCTGCCTTAGAGGAAACAGAGAAGCAGAGATTCCCAAGGTCCACAACCCATTTTGCAGATGTGGACATCAAGGCCCAGAAAAGGTAAGGAACGAGCCCAATGACCAGCGGAGTCACCAGTAGCTCTGGGGCCAGACCTAGGACTAGGACTCTGTCTCCAGGTCACTGTTCATTGCCAAGGACAAGCCTGTGACCCAGTAGCAGCACCTGAGATGGAAAGACTTCAATCTCAACGTCAGCTTTACCACTTTCTGCATGAGTAATTACGTTGTTGGAATGAGTTCATGACAATCCCATCCCCATTTCTACGAGCTGTGAGCAAGAATCACTGAGATGTCACTCTGCAGACATCTGCCGCACATCCAGCCCGTGTCCCGGCCTCCCTGCACCCGCAGCCCTGACACACACGGAGGACGGGAAGGCCCAGCCTCACTCCCAAAGGGCCGCAGTCCAGGAAGGGAGACAAAACCAGGGTCGTGGAAATCTGTGTGAAGTGTGCACATGCGTACAACCACAAGGGCTGCATGTGCTCAAAGGGAGGGCCCTCTGTATTTTAGCAAATCCTCACTGGCCTACTCCTTGCTCTGTGCAAAAGTACAGGCATGGCCGGGCCTCAGTTCTGCCCTCCCGGCACTTACATCAAGAGAGGGAGACGGAGGCTAAACACACACAGTCTTCCCTACGGAAGCCGCAGGAAGGCAGGGGCTTGAATACACTGAGGCTGTATGACCCAGTACCTTGCCCAGCGCCCGGTATAAACACTCAATATGTCAGATGACCAAATAGAAGCAGTGCCTGGAAGGATGTTTCTAACTCTAGAGGACATTAGCAAGGGGGTGACACCTGAACAAGGCTTTGGAAGATGAATAAAAACTTGCCAGGAGGGGGAACGTTCTAAGCAGAGGGAACAGCATCTGCAAAGGCACGGCGTGTAAGGCCAGGGCAGGATAGCTCGTCTAAGATAGTAAACAATCCCCGCGTCCCC
>CAUYRT010025786.1:0-104185 GCA_963574885.1 Lepilemur ruficaudatus | reverse complement strand
CCAGAGTGCTAGGATTACAGGCGTGAGCCACCGCGCCGGCCCCAATTTTAGTATTATTATGATTATCTGAGTCGCCTTGGATCCAGAGAACTGCCACATAATATATTCCCTAGGGCTTAGACAATTGGCCTTTCCTAAAGGCTCTGCATACATATCCTGGTAATAAGTTTAGGCAACTTGAATGAATCTCTTGCAAGCAAAAGAACCTAACTAAAACAATTCCTTAAGATAAATTCTTTGAGTTGGGACTGCCAGGCCAAAGAGGAGAAACTCTTATTATAGGCCACCCACACAGGGTGTTGGGGTGGATTAATTTCTCGAAAGCAATTGACCCATGTAATGCCTAAACTCTAGAAATGCTCAATACACATGTACTGACTGGCCTATAAGTGGCTGTTATAATTTTGTTGTGTTATCTGTGTCCAAGTTCACTATGGGCCTTACCTAGATACTCACAGAGCACCTTGTCTCACTAGCGGGGCTTCCACAGCCAATTGGTTCTGGGCAAATACTCAAGGAGGCAAAATATGGAAAAGCAAGAGATGGCTTCACTAGCCAGTGAATACAGAACACTGTATTCAGATGTGCAGAACACTAATACAGAAACACGGGCCTGTCCACATACCCTTTCCAATAGCATTAAAGCAATGGGATGGCAGAGTTTCTCTTTTCTATATTCTCATCCACTCCCCTCCTCCTCTTCAGTCTTTTCCTCCTCTCCTTAGACTCCTAGATATTATTTCCCTTTGATTTTAAACTGGCGAGGGAGGGAGGGAGAGAGGGAGAAATGTAGGACTGGAAGGGGAGAGAGCCAGTGTGGAAGTGAAATTGTCTCAAGGTTATACATGCAGAACAGCCCTAGGTCCTACTGGTGTACCAAACAGGGAGTAATAAGAAACAAACAAAACAACACTGTACATCACAAGAGGGTTTATAGTAGTGGTTCTTACGGAGGTACCCACCAGAATCACTGGGGAGCCACCGCAAACGGATATGGCCAGGCTCCACCCAGACCCAGTGCACTGCTGGCTAAGGTTTATAATGGAAAAAACAATGATTTCTTTCTGAGTTCCACTAGCTTCTTCTGAGCTCTAGTTGTCTATGTGGTATCTGGTAATATCTGGAAGAAACTGCTATCAATAGTGGGCTCTCAAATTCTATAGGAAAAAAAAATCAAATGTCTCCAATGCTCTCTTTGTAATCTCAGTCTGGCTTTTATCTCAAAGATATTGAACACATTGTTTAGAAGTTCAGAGTGGAGTGCAGAAGTGGTCACAATACATCAAAAACTTTAAGTGCATTCTGATGAGTTTTTCTATTCCCTGCTTAGTAAATTTAGTTTTCTATTTTTGGAGGACATAATGCCTATGTATACCACTTATAGCATCTAAGCATTTTCTTTAAGATGGGTCAAAGTGTCAAGGGTTACAGGAGAGCCTCAATCAATTCCTGCAGAACACTGTGGATTTGCTAGTGACTTAAAATAGGGACGCAGTTTTAGCTTTAGGATCATAAACACAAACGACCACCTGAGACCACAGAGGACCGGATACAAGCTACTTATAGTAATACTGAACCAGCGAACAAGAATAGCAGGAAAGCGGCCGAGCTTCTTGTAGTGAGGTTCTTTGAAGTAAACTATTTATTAAACATTATATTACAGTGCGTGAAACAAAAATCTTTGAACACAGGTTATCCTACTCTGCACAGTGGCCACTGCTAATGAATTACTTCCTTTTCCTCTTAGGTTTTGTTCTTTCATTTTTAAGACTGAAACCCAGACTGTTTTCCTCTATTACACAAGCCAGCACAAAGCATTGCTTCTGGCAATAACGTCCATCAGCGAAAGAGCACTGAAATGCGCACCAACCCACCACCTCAACGCCACAACGCAAGAAAACACGGATATCAAATAGTACTCAGTAAATAAAGGCCAGTGACTTCTGTAAAATAGAAAACTTGGCTAAAAGAAATGATGAAATAAAATGGCTAAAACTGGCAAGAATTCAAAGAGGACTTCAATTTTCATTTAAAAGCAAAATTTATCTATTGCATTTCCTATTTCATAACTCTAGTCTAACATGCCTTGTTTCAGCTAGCATTTTTCTATTTCACAATTAATCAAGTACCCGAGATACACTAATAAATAGTCTCATCTTAAAGAAATGTTCAAAAGAAGGCCAAGAGGGCAATACAGTTTATTCTTCCAAACCAATTATTAACCTGAGAGCCTGCCTGGGGAGGGAGTAACGAGCCAGCACACGTGGTAACGTGTCAAAGATGCGACGGAAGAATCCCAGCCCACTCGCCAAAAGGTGTCTCCAGCTTCGTATGTGCTGAGAGGAGAAAAGGACAGCGCCGGACACGTCGCTGGGTCCGTTTCAATGTGGCTGCGAACGGCGGGAAGCTTTTTAAAATCTAGAAATACATCAAAGGGCTAATGCAGATTAAGCCCTGCTTCTTTTTTTTCCTGAAAGGCTCACTTTTGTTCCTAATATAAAGACTTAGATGGTATTTCTTCAGATCATAAAGCAAGTTGTACTTTTAATGATGGATTAAAAATTATAAAAGTAAAAGATGGCTTTTCCTCCCCATTCTTTTTTTTTTTTTTTTTTCCTTTTTTAAGTGATGAATTCAGGAAAAGACCAGTCTAGGCCAAATATATCTCTTGCTAACCTTTAGGGATGTGGAGTAAGCCAAGTATGATATTAGTATAAAGTCAAATTTGGATGATGTAGTCATTTTTTTGTTAATTCCATTATTAGAAACATTAGATAATATATAATAGTATCTAAGATATACAGCTTTAAAAATAGTATCCATCTTCACTATCGAGAGTGTAAAATAAACTTGTTCTCATGACTGGACTTTTGAAATAGAAAAGCTTGTTCTGTGAATAGAATAACTATTTCCAAGTAGGTTAACACTTCTACGAAGAAGAGGAGTGTCCACCAGGCTTCCTAAACAGCCCACCTCTCCCAGCTTTCCCAGATCAGGCCCCTCCTTGGTTCCCTCCCTCCAGCCTAGAGAGGCAGCTCTTCCTGTCCATTCTCAGAAGTCCACTTGAACCCTTGGTCTTGATCTTCCCACCTGCCCTAGAACCCTCCTTCATCAACCGTACTTCTTTTTTCTTCTCTATTGGCTCCTCTTCAGCCTGAAAACCAGCTTGGGTCATCCCAATAAACAAATTCCCCCTTGATCCTGCATCCCTGTGGTTACTGCCTTCTGCCCACTGCCACCATCATATTGTCCAAATAGTCCTCTGCTCTGGTGGCTGCTGCCACTCTTGCACCCATGACCAAACCCACCCCAGAGTCGCTGTGGCCCCACCATTCTCCCTAGTTGACAACCCATCTGGGCATTCACATGTTAGGTGTTTCGGGGGAAAGACTATTACACGATTGTTCATATTAGAAAGAAGAAACAGAGAACAAGACATATTAAAAGGTACTTCCAAGATAAAGCATAAATTAGCTTTATTATGCATCTTCAATGTTTCAGAAATAAAAGTAACTATGTATCTAAAACAATAAAATAGATAGCACATTGTAATAATTTATAGGTAGGGTCTACCTGAGCTTTCACCTTAGAAATTGTAAAATTTGTATTACAATATTCTCCATTTATCCAAGGTTTCACTTTCCAAGGTTTCAGTTACCTGCAGTCCAAAAATATTAAATGGGAAATACCAGAAATAAACAATTCATAAGTTTTAAACCGTGTGCTGCTCTGAGTAGTCTGATGACATCTCATGCCATCCCATCCTACCTGGGTCACAAATCCTCCCTCTGTCCAGCAGATCCATGCCCAGTGGTCACTTAGCAGCCATCTTTCTTATCAGATCAAGTGTCAACAGGATTGCAGCACATGTGTTGTACCCACTGTCGACCTTTGCTAAGTGTAATGCTTTAATTACAAGGGCCACACAGGGTTTTAAGACATGAAGCTCTCTGTGTGTGAATGCAATCCCTGTGTGTGCCCCTCAGTCTAATCAGCAGGTACCTGTTATCATGAGGGGTCTGGTGGTGAAGATCTTGCAAGAAGTTGTCTTGAGATCTTTTTAGCAAATACAATACCCAATTAGCAATAGAAATTCCTTATTGGGTGAGTAGAAGTTACAACTTTCTTGGGTTAATTCTCAGTTCTAATATGGAGCTTAGTGAAGAGAATTTACAGATGAAGAATTGAAGATGAAGACACTGTTAAAATCCATGCTGAAGCTCTACCTCATCTGGTCTGGTTCAAAAACCAAATGTCAAGGAGTCAAGAGACCCTCCTATTATAGAAGAAACCCGTGGCTTGTTAATTTGTTAGAACCAAGACTAAATACTCCATGTGTTTTTTGGTTGAATAAAAATATACCCAGACCAAGGGACTTTCTGTAATAGGTTTCTACTGAGCTAGAAATTAAGACCTGTGAAGATGGGGACAGGTAGGCAAGGGGGTAAGGGAAGGCTCCTTTTACCTTCTTAGCTAACAAAGGTGGTCTGGAAGATTAAACAAGGGACCTCCATCAGGGCAGCCAAACCACCTCCACTGATACAGTTAAAGACCCTCAACGTCAAGTGCAAAGAGAAGCATTAGAACTGAGAAGTTTATTTCTTACTCAACACAGAGTCATTTTTCAGTGTAGTGCACTGTTGACCCTTGAACAACATGGGTTTGAACGGTGTGGGTCTGCTTATAGACAGATTTTCTTCTGCCTCTGCCATGCTGAGACAGCAAGACCAACCCTTTCTTTTCATCCTCCTCCTCAGCCCAACTCAATGTGAAAATGATGAAGAACTTTATGATGATCTACTACTATTTAATGAATAGTGAATATATTTTCTCCTCCTTATGACTTTCTTAACTTTCTTTTCTCTAGCTTACCTTATTTGTAAGAACACAGTATATAATACATGCAACAAACAAAAATACGTGTTAATTGACTGTTTATGGTAAGGCCTCCAGTCAACAACAGGCTATCAGTCAAAAGCTATACATGGATTTTTTGACTCCATGGGGGAGGCGGTCGGTGCCCCAACCCACTGTTGTTCAAGGGTCAGCTGTATTTAGGATCTCATTCAGCAAAAGTGTACCCTACAAGAATATCTCAGGATTTTTCCCTGTGACACACTTGTGGTGATTCCTTGACTATAAGATTAGATACCCCTGAGCCGAGTGCGCTTTTCATTCTGGTTTTATTTTTGAGTGACCAGTGAGAGTTTATCTGGGATTTGGGGAAAGGATAGAATGGCCCTCTTCCCCCCAACATATAAAGGGCTCTAGCTAAAAGGGCCTAGATATTTAACAAAAGTGGGTACTGGGGCTATGAATAATTTTGTGCCAGGGCGTAAGTGGGATTATCACCTGCTTTTAGGTGATGTCCCAGAAAGTGTGGCTATGCCTTACTCTGAGTGAGAAGGCTCTGGTACATGCAGGGTCAGAGTGTATGTATGTTTTTCCATCCTTATGAACCCTGGGCAAAGAGGAAAGCCAGCTAGCTTCAATTTTGGGGGCCTACCAGTTCTAGTTCTACGAATTCTGCTACTATAACATGAAGGCTCCTCTTCTTCCCCTGTTATAGTAGGCTTGTCCAGAGAAGGCATTCTAGGCATCACAAGCAATCCTCTTATGCCAGCCTAGCAGAACTTCCAGAGTCAGTGTTTATGCCCACAGGGCTGACTGAGGAGGTGAGGAGATATACCCACAGTGACTGCTCAGGAGGCCACCACCGTGCACATGGCTATGAAGAGGCCGGCAAGGCCTCCTGATCCAGGCAATTTATTCCCAATGAAGGTGGCAAGTGTAGGGTAGCAGCTCAAGGGAACTGTCCCCACCTCCTATGAGAACTAAGTCAGAGGCCTGACTGTGCTGGGGCAGGGGACACAGGTCTTCCCATCCCCCAGGCAGGGACTCCCCCAGCGCTGCCTTGCTGACAGGGATGGGCCACGGCCCTCCCAGATACACATGCAGAGATAAGAAGTTTGTTGAGGAGCCACAGTTCCCAGGGTGGGAGGGAACAGATCTTCACCAGAGCAGGCTGAGCTAGATCTCCAAAGCCCTCTGGGGTCCCTTTCAGCCCAGGAAAGGGGACAGCTGTTTGTGCTCCTGGTCCTTCGGCCCATAGGCTAGAACTGTGATGGACTGCTCCTCAGAGATTTCAAAACTTCTCTAGAGGACAAGACAGACTAGGCAGCTGAAGCCAGACAATTTCCTGGGTCAAAGAAAAAAAATCCGCAAGGGAATAAGTATGAGCCCTCAGACCTGCCATTCTTCTTCAGGATGAATTGTAGTCTTCTGAGATAATAAAGATAAGCTAGACTGTGGCCAGTTTGCAGCTGACAATTTGCTAATAAGCAAAAGCCTTAAAGCACTGATAACCTCTAACTCACCACTTCCAGCTGACACGAACCTAGCAAGGCCTGGGCTGCATAACTGGCCACTCCACCTACAGCCTGCTTTGTCAGGTGTGAGTGCAGAACTGCTCCTTCTGCGCTTTGCAGAGGACAAGGCAGGCTGCATTTAGTCAGGGGAGGGCAGAAGCTCCCCTTCTTTCCCGGGCACCAAGAGTAAGGGAAGAAAACACTGTCAGATGAAAAGGCTGAGAAGTCGCCAGGACTGGAGGGTGAAGGACGACCACACGGCTAAAGACTGCTCCCGAGGAGTCTGCACTTCACAGAGCTCTCTCAGTCATCTGCCTCTGTTTTTGTTTTGTTTGTAACATTAGTGAGATTTCCCTAAGTTGCACTGTCCAAACTTGTTATTCAACAAGGAATGTTCTTTTAGGGGCAATCCTTGCTGCAAAACTCTCTGGCTGATTTTAAAAATCATTTGCTAACAGTTCCTTTCCCTTCACCTGCACAATTGCCACCGTGCTGCAAACCCCCCTTGTTCCACCTGCACTGCCCCAGTGGCCTCCCAGCCAGCTCCTCACATTTCCTCCTGGCCGAGCTTCCTCCAACTCATTCTCAAGCTACAGTGGTCTTCTCTTAACACAAACCTTATTATGCTGTAATTCCCCATCATTTACCCTGTCTCCCTTGCCTGAAACTCCTGATTGGGTTTCCCTTGAATTTGAGGATGGAGCCAGTGGGTTTTACACAGGCCCTCTAAGTGTAAAGTATGAGAACCAGTGCTCTAAAGGACCATCCCCCTCCTGCCTCAGGGCCTTTGCATATGCTGTTGAAGGTTCTTCCCTTCCTTTTTCATCTAAGTAGCTCCTCCTCACCCATTCAGATCTCAGCATAGGCACACTTCCTGGGGTGCATTCCCTGACCCCCGTCCCCTGCTGGGTAATTCTCCCAATGCCTCCCACCACCACCCAAAGGCTCTCACAGCACCTGTCCCAGCTCTGGCTGTTCCTCTATCTGTGTGATTATTTGATAAGTCTATCTTACCTGTCAGAACAAGGTACACCAAGGAGCTTAACTCAGTGTACTATTGTATCACCAGCACCGAGGTACTTCCTGGCACACAAGACACAACAAACATGCAATGAATAAACAAATGGATGAGCAGTATACACAGGGGAACACGCTTAGACAGAGGGAGTAGTTGGGGACCCCTGCCCTGCTAGAAGCAGTGATAGGACTTGAAACAAGGGGACTGGTCTGTGGCTCAGACCCATGGTCGGCAATAACAAGAGTGATCGTTATCAATTGCTAGTAACTAGTAATGATGATATGTCATATTCTGCTGTACGAGCTTCACACGTTAGGTCATTCAGTCACCAAAGGGAGTCAGAGATAAGTAAGTCCCTGAGGTTACACACTGAGTAAGAGGCAGCACCAAGATTTTGTGAGCCAGGCAGTTGGG
Organism: Lepilemur ruficaudatus; assembly: GCA_963574885.1. NCBI lineage: Eukaryota > Metazoa > Chordata > Mammalia > Primates > Lepilemuridae > Lepilemur > Lepilemur ruficaudatus. Next base: position 96,385 of record CAUYRT010025786.1, on the reverse strand, counting down.
CTCCAGGCTTCTCACTTGCAGCCATCTGCTGTGCAGCCTCTCTGGCCACTAAGACGATTGCAAAAGGGGACTAGAAATGACCTGCGGGCAAGAGCACCAAGTCAGGAACCCATGGTGCCCAGCGGCTCCTAGAGAGACAGGAAATGTTCTCATCTCTGTGCTCAGAGCTCTGGCTTGGGTTCCCATTTTAAAGTACGTGTGATACAAGTGCTTGTGGGCCGGGGGTTGGAGAGGCAGACTGAGGGAAGAATACGAGGATGACCATGACCTAGAGCCATGAGGCACTCCAGAAATTTCTGATATCTGCGAAACTGAACCTGGAAATTGAGTGGGAAGAGGACAGTCTCTTCTCTTCCTTGACTTCGGGCAGATTCTAGAGGAAGTGGAAAAGGGAAACCTGAATGGGCCTTACTTAGGGGTCCCCATCTGTACCCAAATTTGACAAACAAGAAGGGGTGGCGTACCCATGTCCCAGCTGAAAAGAGAAATGGAGTAGGTTTTTGTTTTACAAGACACTTCAGATGAAGCATGGTGATAATCCCAATTCCACCAGGGACTGCCTTTTGCTATCAGAACAGTTTTCATTCTTCACCAAGGATAAAGACCATGGCTATGCATTTCTGTATTCATGTAAACCATCCTAGAACAATGTGGCCCAAAGTTGTTCTGGAGTGAGACCTATTAGAAAAACTATTGACCTAAACAGGACACATCTCATCCTCCTCTAAATGTCAGAACTTCTCATGTTCCCTACACACATGTACTTAAAATATTCCTGGGATTATGTCACTCAGATAAATAGGCTATGGATTTTTAACAGTCAGTGTCAAATGCTGCAGCAATTACACTTATCACTGAGAATTGAAAGTTGTACAATACACATCAAATCATAAACATGCAGGAAATAATACAACTTTCAATATTTTCTTGTTCACTGGATTTCCAACAGGAATGAGAAATGCTAGATCTAGTTGCCCTTATGAAACAGCTATATTAACCAGAAAGTTCTCAGGATCCTATCTCATAAAGGTAAATAAAACTTAATTCTTGGGTATGAAATACTATTTCTACAATGCTAGTTAGAGTTATTGAATGATTACATTGTGCCAAAACCTATATCGTTATGCATGCGCTAACTCATTTAATTCCCACTACTTCCAACAAGGTAGATGGTATTATTACTCTCATTTCACAGACCAGGAAACTGTGCTGAGAGAGAGGAAATGAGGCCAATCAAACAGCCAATACATTAGAAGCCGCCTGGCTTTAAAGCAGGTGCCCTCAATCATTACCCTGTAAATTACTTTCTGCATACAAACAGATGGGATACACATGATTGAAGTAATAACCATAACATTCAACAAGTAATTGAAGAACAGAAGCAAGATATTTACATTTATGTAAAGAGATTTAAGGCCACAAAACCAAAATATGGCAGAATAAAGTGATAAACTTCAGAATCCAAAGTCTGTATTCATCCTACTTCCTTATTCAACTTCCCTTCCCCACCCCTCAACCAGGTACTCTGATGATTGGCCCTGAATCCCCTAGTTTTGCTATGAAGAACTAAGAAAGGTGATTTTGTGTACATATGAATTTGTATTTAGATGCACTGTATATACCAGCTAGTTGCCACTGGACACCTATTTGTGATTTGGATTTCTGTCCTATTGCAATTTGTCCATTTCCCTAGCACCTAGAACATTATTTAACACATAGCATGGACCCAATAAATGCCTGAATGAATGAGTAAATGGATCAAAAATTTCCATGGTTTTGCAAAATAACAGTGGTGGATAGACAGGACTTTTTCTTCTTCCCCACTTCTGTTAGTTTTGAACTAGTGATGCAAAAGGAATATTTAATATGTTTTTCCTTTTTCACAGTATTACTGCTAATTAAATACAGTGTCAGTTATTATAGCCCTTAAAAATACATGTAGGTGGTCCACAGAACAGGATTAATACCTAAATGACTAAGGAATTAAAACACTGGTATTTGAAGAAAAAAAAAAAACACAGGTATTTGAAGCTTTGACAAATATTTTCACTATATGAGTTTCTAAGCCAAAATATCAGTTCACAGGCAATAAGAAGAAATTGTCCAGTAACATACAAAAAACATAAGTTGGCTTAAATCTCAAAATGTTACAGATTTCTATTAAAAAAATTATATGAAAGCTTAACTTTCTCTTCTCTGCTGATTATTTTTTTCTTTTTTTATATAATGACCTTCCTGCACAGAATGCGCTACCATTAAAAAAAAAAAAAAAGAGTGCCTAGGGAAATGAAAGGAACTGCTTAATATCAAAATCATTTTACTTGAGAAAGGAAGAGACAACAATGTACTAGAAACTATATATTAATTTAAATTTATGTGATTTATTTTGTGGGGTTAAGTTTGTTTTAAAAAACAAAAATATCCAACAATTTGGGCTACTTTTGCATTAATTATGACTTCTAGGGAATAAGAACAAACTCTACATACAGAATACTTAAAAAAAAGCTCTGTCTTCACGCCCACTAAGGTGGTTATAATAAAAAAGACAGACAATAACAAGTGTTGGTGAGGTTGTGAAGGAATTGATCACTCCTACTGTTGCTGGTGGGAATGTAAAATGGTGCAGCCACTTTGGAAAACAGTTCAACAGTTCCTCATAAAGTTAAATATAGAGTTACCATATAATCCAGAAATTCCACTCCTAGGTATATACGAAAGAAAAATGAAAACCTATGTCCACACAAAAACTTGTACACGAAACTTCACAGCCGTTATTCATAATAGCCAAAAGAAACAAACAACCCAAATGCCCATCACCTGAAGAATGGATAAGACACATACTGTATGATTCCATTTCTATTAATTGTCCAGAATAAGCAAATACATACAAACAGAAAATAGACCAGTGGCTGCCAGGGGCTGGAAGGGGTGGGGGAAACAGGGAGTGACTGCTAATGGGTATGGGCGGATGAAAATGTTCTAAAACATTATGGTGATGGTTGCACAGCTCTGTGAATAAACATAAAACTACCGACTTACACATGTTAACTGGGTAAATTATATGGTATGTGAATTGTATCTCAATGAAACTGTTACAAAAGCCCTTAGAAGCAGGAGTTTGAAAATTACCTATAAATCAAGCACTCAAAGTATTCTGGCCACAGGCAAAAGGTAAAAACAAACATAAAAGAAAAATAGTAAACATGCAAAATTATCTATAAGAATCACAACAAAAACAATGTTGCAATAAATTCATGGAATTTGCTTCCAAGGGCTAATACTCAGAATATGCACTAAGCAGGACATTGACCGTACCAGTCAAAAATAACTACTTTGTACATGTATAAGGAAAAAAACCTGAATCTTCAACTCGGAAATTCCACTTAAAAGTCAAATTAACTCATTTGCATTTAAAATTGCAGAAAAGAGGTTTAGTTTATAACAGTTTTGACCTATTTTAGACAGATATTTATTAAATATTTATTAAAACGTTTTAGCTTGAAATAATACTATAGACACCAGGAAGAAAACAAATATGAGCAATTCAATTCTATACCTTCTGTTCAATAAAACTTGCTTCTCCATGGCAGGTGGTACAGAGAACTCTACCCAGGGGGTTAATCAAAATTCCCTTAGAATAATTGAAAAGCATCTGCATTTTTTCCCTAGAAACCACAAAAAAATCACAGTAAGCAGAACATATAATCTTGATTATTAGCGCTGAGCCTGTAGCAGCACAATGTGTTGTCCCCAGAAATTAAGTTACAAGACACAATGTCATTGTGTGATAAGCCAGAGATGTCTCCCTTAATGAGACTGAAAAACTCAGGGAAATCACAAGATAGACAATGATGATAATAAGTCACATGTGTGATGTTTACTACTGTTGCGAAGCAAACTGCACATTGTGCCAAACGCAATCATTCTCAGAACGGGATGGGGGTGGGAGAGACTCTAGAGGTCACCGACCCCAACCTTTCATTTTACAACAAAGAAAACCAAGGTTTAGGAAGGTCACACAACCAGTTTAAAGCATTCCTGGGTCTAGAAATGAGATCTCTCAGGGCTCTTTTCATGAAATTTTTTTGCCTGGGTATATATACTACAGAGTGTATAACCTAAGAAATGGAGAGTTCTTAGGAACTTCTGAGAGCTACAATGGTAAAACTCCACAGAGGTGCTGTAATTCACCATCTGTGAAAGCGCAGGACCAAAGTTTGGGGATGCTCAAAATTCCGATCAAAGTAGCCTGAGTGTCAGCCTAAGGGAAGAACTATAGTCCTATATGGTTTAGGTCTGTGACTATTTAGGCAGCTGAAGCCTAATCCACTGCATGGGTGCTTTCTGCAGAAGATGATGAACAGCAGCGGTAAGGCACAGAAAAGGAGAGGCACAGAGGTGGCTACTGGAAGGTGATCTGGTAAGAAGTGATTCACCGGGTTTCTGCATGGCTTAGGTACACTATGTCACCCTTTGCTCTGATTACCACGTAAATCAGACCAGTTTGAAATTTTGCTAATGAGCTTTCTAATTATTCTGGAGGGTAGGTTCATGCAGTCAATATTCTGGAGTGCAGACTTAAAGATGTGATCACTGGAAGAAACATTCCTCATCTCCAGCTAATAAATGCATATTCTGATTTAGATAGCAGATTCTGTGAGTTTAGTTATTACAGGTCAGTTTCCTTGGTTCTAGTTAATTCTAGGTTCTCTGTTTATTGATCATGTTTTTAAAAATGTTTCTGTATCTTTTGATGTTTTAACATCTTGGTGGGACTTACAGATTCAGAAAGCCTGCCCCTCCCCGGGCTAGCTAATTCCTAAAGATAGTAAAAAACTTGGGAGCAAGACAACCACCCCTTTTATCTAACTCTCATACACCAAGCCAACATTTCCCCTGCCCTAAATCACCCCAGAGCCAGTTAGGCAATTAGAGACCACCCCAAAGCCCACCACTATTATTCAAACCAGCCAGTCCTGAGCTGCTTACCCTGCCCTGCCTTTCCCAAGAAGGTCCTAATAAAGGCTCCTGTCCACAATCTCCCCTTGCTCCTTTCTGTCCCCTGACCCACAGTGTGTCTCTCCCTGTGGCCCTTCCCAGCATGGCGTGCCTCCTCTCGGAAATGTAAGTAGCAAATTCTTCTTTCGAGGGCGTTATAACCTCTCCCTGTGGGGACTCAGCACCTCCATAAATTAAAATTCGCTGGTACATTCCTGAACACCCTGCAAAGTCAACACCAGATCTGCACAACCACTGAGAGCCAGACTGCAGACGAGACAGCAGGAGTCACTGAGCAGAAAGGTCCACAGAGCTCCTGCCTGGGCCCCACACTCACCTCCTACAACCCAGCCTTCAAGCTACAAGAGCTGCCATTTGGAAGACCCAGGCTTCATGGAAAGCTCATCTGAGCTGTGCCTGCACGTGGAACATACACAGCATGTATTTACTTAGTTTAATCTTCAACAAGTTGATAAATTGATACAATGTCCAATCGATCTTTCTGTGGCATTAACAGAAGATACAACAAGAAAACTCTACTGATGGGCAAGCTTAAACTATAAAAGGTTTGTCTTGAAAAGAAATTTAGATACATTCAAGAATGTGAAAATTACAGGCATATTTCATTCTATTATGCTTTGCTTTATTGTACTTCACTTTACTGCAATTTGCAGATAATGTGCTCTTTACAAAGGTTTGTGGCAGGCACCGTTTGTCCAATAGTACGTGCTTACTTCATTGTCCCTGTGTCACATTTTGGTAATTCTTGCAATACTTCAAACTTTTACATTATTATGAAAAGTATTTTCATTCTCTGTTATGGTGATCTGTGATCAGTGATTTTTGATGTTACTAACGAAATTACTTTGGAGCACCATGAACTGCACCCATATAAGAAGGTGAACTTGATGGATAAAAGTGTGTGTGTGTTCTGACTACTCCACTGACTGGCTATCCCCCCATCTTTCTCCCTCTCCTCTCCCTGAAACACAAAAATATTGAAATTAAGCCAATTAATAAACCTACAATGGCCTCTTAGTGTTCAAGTGAAGGGAAGAGTCATGTGACTCTTGCTTTATCTCAAAAGCTAGAAATGATTAAACTTACTAAGGAAGGCATGTCAAGTTGGGATAGGCTGAAATCTTGGCTTCTTGTGCTGAACAGTTAGGCAAGTTGTGAATGCAAAGGAAAAGTTGAAGAAAATTAAAAGCCTTACTCCAGTGAACATGGGAATGATAAGAAAGTCAAGTAGCCTTACTGCTGATATGCAAAAAGTTTGAGTGGTCTGGACAGAAGACAACATTCCCTTAAGCCAAAGCCTAATTCAGAGCAAGGCCCTAACTCTTCAACCCTATTAAGGTGGAGAGAGGCAAGAAAGCTGCAGAAGAAAAGTTTGAAGCTAGCAGAGGTTGGCTCATGAGACAAGAAAAGAAGCTGTCTCCCTAACATAAGTACAAGGTGAAGCAGCAAGTGCTGATGGAGAAGCTGCAGCAAGTTATCCAGAAGATCTAGCTGAGATCACTAATGAAGAGGGCCACACTAAACAACAGATTTTCAATGTAGAAGACACAACCTTCTGTTGGAAGAAGATGTCATCTAGGACTTTCATAGCCAGAGAGGAAAAGTGAAAGCCTGGCTTCAAAGCTTCCAAGGACAGGCTGACTCTCTTGCTAGGCATAACGCAGCTGGTGACTTAAGGTGAAGAAGGCACTGCTCATTTACCATCAATCAATGGTAGGGCCCTGAAGAATTATGCTAAATCTACTCTGCCTGTGCTCCAGAAATGAAACAACAAAGCCTGTATGACAGCATATCTGGTTATAGTATTTTTACTGATTTATGTTAAGCCCACTGTTGAGATCTATTGCTCAGAAAAAATAGATCCCTTTCAAAATATTATAGCTCATTGACAATGCACCTGGTGACCCAAGAGCTCTGACAGAGATGTACAGCAGATGAATGTTGTTTTCATGCCTAACACAGCACCCATTCTGCAGCCCGTGGATCAAGGGGTCATTTTGACTTTCAAGTCTTATTGTGTCAGAAAAACACTTCATAAGGCTATCGAGAGGGATTCCTCTGATGGATCTGGGCAAAGTAAATTGAAAACCTTCTGGAAAGGATTCACTGTCCTAGATGCCATTAAGAACATTTGTGCTTTGTGGGAGGAGGTCAAAATATCAACATGAACAGAAATTTGGAAGAACTGGATTCCAACTCTCATGGATGGCCTTTAAGGGGTTCAAGACATCAGTGGAGGAAGTCACTACAGATGTAATGAAAACAGAAAAAGAACTAAAATTAGAAGTGGAGCCTACAGATGTGAGCAAATTGCTGCAATCTTACGATAAAACTTGAACAGATGAGGAATTGCTTCTTACGGATGAGCAAAGAAAGTGGTTTGTTACAATGGAATCTACTCCTGGTGAAGATGGTATGAACATTGTTGAAATGGCAACAAAGGATTTAGAATATTACATCAACTTAGTTGATAAAGCAGTGGCAGGGTTTGAAAGGATTGACTCCAATTTTGAAAGAAGTTTTAATGTGGGTAAAATGCTGTCCAATAGCATCACATGCTACAGAGAAATCTTTCATGAATGGAAGAGTTAACTGATGTGACAAACCGCACTGTTGTCTTATTTTAAGAAATTGTCAGAGTCACTCCAACCTTCGGCAACATTTCACCAGCAAAAAGGTTATGACTCACTGAAGGCTTAGATGATCATTAGCATCTTTTAGTATTGAAGTATTTTTTTTTTTTTTTTTGAGACAGAGTCTTACTCTGTTGCCCGAGCTAGAGTGAGTGCTGTGGCGTCAGCTTAGCTCACAGCAACCTCAAACTCCGGGGCTCAAGCGATCCTACTGCCTCGGCCTCCCGAGTAGCTGGGACTACAGGCATGTGCCACCATGCCCGGCTCATTTTTTTTCTGTATATATCTTTAGTTGGCCAATTAATTTCTTTCTTTCTGTTTATAGTGAGACAGGGTCTCACTCTTGCTCAGGCTGGTTTCGAACTCCTGACCTTGAGCGATCCGCCCGCCTTGGCCTCCCAGAGTGCTAGGATTACAGGTGTGAGCCACCGTGCCCGGCCTGAAGTATTTTTTAATTATACACTTAATAGACTACACTGTAGTGTGAACATAATTTTTATATGCACTGGGAAACCAAAAAACTCATGTGATTCCCTTTATTTCGATATTGCTTTATTGCAGTGGTCTGGAACCAAACTTAAAATATTTCCAGTGTATACCTCTGGATCATCACTTTAGATAGTGATAAAGAGATAAACCTCATTTATAGGAATGATATGTTAGTCATAATTTTGTGCAGACATAAAGACACACACAGTCATCAATATTAGGACAAAATAGTAAAACAATATATATGATACATATATTCACAGGGGCTGGTTCTTTAAACTGATCAAGATGCCTTGCAGTTCTTTCAATTTACAAATTAAGGCTGTGGACTATTGATCCAGGGACAGTTAAGAGTAAGTTTTCAGTCTTAAGTAGCTTCATGAAGGGCTGGGGAAATGGTCATAGATATTTATATATCCTTACCTAATTATTATCTAGACCACGGACTCTCAGCCTTGGCACTGTTGACATTTTATGTTGGCTGATTCTTCTGTACGGGCTATCCTATTGCAGGATGGTCAGCAGCACCCCTGCCCTCTACTCACTAGATTCCAGAAGTAGCCCACCACTTGTAACAATCAAAATGTCTCCAGACATTGCCAGATGTCCCGCGGGAGCAAAACCTCCCCTGCTTGAGAACCACTAGCCTAGATGTGTAATATTGCAACATACGAGGTCTGTCTGAAAGTATCCAGCCATATAATATGAAAAACAGAAACACTTATTGAAGATACAAGAAACATTATACATGGGACAATGATGCCTCAGTCCCCTTCAAAGAAGGCACCTTAGGACCTCACATAGTTCTTCCAGCATCTCTTAACCTAAGCCATACACCGTTCAACATTCTCAGTTGTTCTGCTTATTGCCGGCCTTCCAGAACGTGGACCACTTTCAACAGACTCTTGACCATCTGTGAAGCCACACTTTTATTAATATTTGCACTGCACTCCTTGCGTCGTTCCCAAAGCCTTCTGAATCATCAGAGTAGTTTTTGCAGAGGAACATTCAAGCCTAACACAAAATTTGATGCAGAATCATTGCTCTATTCGCTCATTTTGAATGCAACGGCCACACAGCACACATGGTCACCCAACAGCGTCTAACATCCCACTGAGTACAGTGATGTCACTATTGTTCATGCATGTGCATCCCAGTCCACTCTCCTTGGCTGCCAGGTTATATCCATGTCACGCAAACCATTCTCATTATATTAACAATGACTTGATACTTCCCAGACAGATCTCATATTGCAAGGCACTTATGTTTCAAAAACTACCTGTGTTATTCCTAAAATCCTTCAAGAAGGCTCCACTCATCAGTCGGGAAAAAGAATGGAGGACAAAATGCCACTGGAAGACCTAACTCCCAACCCCCCAGACGCTTATGTGAAGGGAGACGTGGTTTGTCTCTGGGTCTGGGTATGGTCCTACAGCTGCCCGTACCGTATGAATACCCTCAGCACATCACTTACTGTCAGTTTATAATGGAGCTGTTACCTCATCTGTAACCTGGGGGTTCTCCTGGTGACCTCAAAAGTGAGAATTCAACCAGATGGCAAACATACAGTGTCAGCACACTACAGGCACTCAGCAATCGTCCCCCTGGCCACTCCCCTATTTTAAGAGTTGGTTTATTGGGCGGCTGAGAAAGGAAAGGGCGGGTGGTAAAATCTCTTGCTTGTGGTGAACTATAAGGGTAATTGTTAGAACTTATACACTAATTATTTCCCTAACCCCTAAATTAGGCAGGGATTCTATTTCAAACAAGAGCACTTTGCAGTGTCATCATGTCCCCCTCTGCTTGGTAATCACCTTAGGTGATTAACACTGATACCTAAGGAATTTTCTTAGCTGTTCCTCCCACAGTCTTGAGAATTTACACCACACAAAACACATGCTGGCTTGGGAAAGCTACCTCTCAGGACACATACTGGAGATAATGACTACTGTGTGACTTCTCGCAAGTCTTGTCACACATCCTGCCATACACTTCCTCACACAAGGGGGGGGGGCGGAAAATGCCACAACATATTAAATAGCCAAGCAATTAAATGGTAGCTCCGAAAGAACAGAAAAGCACTTCTTCACAGATGCCATTACGAGGTGAGGTTTATAACACACACTATTTGATATATCTCACCGGGAAGATTACAGGACTTTTACAAAATTGAGGCCAAATGAAAAGCAACAGCTTTTAGAAGAAGGTATATAACCATACACTCTCACTGTCTACCCAGGTATGAGTGTCTCTGGCCAACAGTAACAGTGCATCTATTCAAATGGTAGAAGGGATCCACATAAACACAATGTCATTACACAAACTACAATCTCCCCTAAAGTCCACGAATGGCTGTCCGTGGAAGACCTGGTTTATGATCCAATATGAGGAAGATTAAGAAAAAGTACCCTTTACACACTTCCAAATAGCTAATAGCTAAACACATTCCCAAAGAAAATCAAACACCAGGCCAGGTAAAGTTTGTCATTTTCTCTGTAGAAGTTGTTCAAGTGGATGATGACACATACGATACTTTGTAAGCTTCAGGCCACTAAGTTTCACATTTGTTCTCACTTTGTGGCACCAGGCACTGGTTTCATGGAAGACAATTTTTCCACCGGGGTGGGGGTGGGGGGTGGAGGTGGAGCTCGAGTGGCAATAGGGAGCAGCTGGAGCAGCTGTGAATACAGAGGATAAAATACACCAGCACTAGGATATGGAATGTATTTTGAAAACTAATGTAGAATTGCTATCTAGTTTAGGAAATTGGTACCAAAAACACATTATATTACTTGTGTTATAAGCCAAGCATAGAAACAATGTTCTAAATGTTTCTTGTAAGAAGAAGATAGGACACATATTTGATTATTTTAACTAATGTTGATTATTTTAACTAATCTTCCTCATATTGGATCATAAACCAGGTCTGCCACGGACAGATGAAGACTGCCGCTCACCCCCTGCTGTGTGGCCAGCTCCTAAGTTTCATGGAAGATAATTTTTCCAGGGGTTGGGGGGAGGTGGAGGGTATGTATGTGGGGGGGGGTGTGGGTGTGTGTGTGCCAGCTGCATAGAGTAGGTGGTAGTGAATAGCCCAGGGTTCCTAACAGGCCACAGACTGGTATGGTACCACAGTCTGGGGGTTGGGGACCACAGTTCTAGAAAACATTATACTTACTAGTAAAATGGAAAAGAAACTCTAAGACTCCAACTATTAAATATACCTTAGGCCAGTAGTTCTCAACTGGGAACAATGTTGCTGCCATACCTCCCTCCACCCCCACGGCCTCTCAACCCAATCCTTGGCAATGTCTGAAGGCAATTTTAGTTGTTATATCTGGGGACATGCTCTGGCATGTCCATCCATTTGGTGGATGCCAAGGATGCTGCTAAACATCCTATGATGCACAGGGCAGTCCCCTACAACAAAGAACGATTTGGTCCAAAATGTTAAAGTTAACAGTACTGCTAAAACTGAAAAACCCTGCTATAGGCTGAAAATAAAAATTACCACTCTCTATGGGTATAAGAATTCAAATAACTTGACTAAATCTAAAGAACTGTGCAGAAGATAAATAAATTTAATAAATATAGTTGATGACACTATGGGTCTAATTATACTTTAGGTCCTACCATGTTTTCCTTTGATTTAAAAAAGTTATGTATTATGAAAGTACACATTAATTACATTAGTTAAAATAATCAAATATTTGTCCTATCTTATTATAAGAAACATTCAGAACATTGTTTCTATGCTTGGCTTATAACACAAGTAATATAATGTGTTTTTGGTACCAATTTCCTAAACTAGACAGTAATTCTACATTAATTTTCAAAATATATTCCATATCCTAGTCCTGGTGTATTTTAAGCTAATTTCTACAAATGCAGACTCCTAGGCCTCCCATCAGACCTTGGGGGTCAGTTTCTCTGGGAATGGAACCTGGGAATTTGTATTTTCTGCAAGCTTTCCAGATGATTCTCATGCATGATAAAGTTGGAGAACCACTGACTTAGGCTTTGCTTTTATAAGAAAAGAGCAGCCATTTCCACTTCATTCTCACTTAAGTTAAAGAACAACAATCAAATAATTCATAGGTATGAAAGATCAACAATATGTAGTAATACAACACAGTGGCTGGAAATGGCCTACCTAAAATAGTATCCTTTTAAAATGAGGCGAGAATAAGAAAAAAAATCTCATAAGCACTGTCATAAAATGTTCCATATCAGAAGTATTTTGCCTTTTCCATATGAATGTATTTTAAGTGGCAAGGTTTAAACACAAGGCACCAAATTCTTCCCTGGCTAAGGTTTGTTATTCGTGATCTTCATTATTCTTCAAGGAAACAGATGTCTTTAGCATCTTGCTGCCACAAGGTACACATTTAAATATGTGCTTTATAGTTAGCATTTAATGACAAAAAATACGTTAACTGTGTTAAGAAGGCATAAGCACAGGATGAACAAAAATTTGGCTTTTCAAATACAAGAGAAAGATTTTTCCTTCTGAACTTTTCTGTAGACTAAGCACCAAATTGTAGACTCAATAGAGATCACAATTTCAGATGATAACATATCTCCAAGCAAGCAAGAAAAAGGTGGAAAAAATGCTAGGCAAAATGAAGCAAGGGGAGAATAGGGGCTATAATAAAAATTGAGCTATTATATACCAAGTGCCTGCTATTTTCAGGCATTTTACAACCATTTTCTTATTCAACACTTGCATTCTCTGTAAAAGTAGATAATGCCTATTTTGCTGATGAGAAAATTGAGGACCAGAGAAGTTAATCTATTTAAATTCACCAAGCTGGTAGATGAGAAATCTGAGATTCAACTGCAAGAAGACAAGCTTTACTTATTATTCCTCTCCCCACCCCTGCCTGCTCCAATATTCACTAACATCCTGGTTCATGGAAATTTCCTGTGAATATGTAACTCATAATCCCAAATATTTCAAATTTGACAACATTCTAAAGAGTAAGGTGCTCTACGGCTTATTCATCTAAGAAACAGAATGGAATTAACTGAGATAACATATGTAGAAATATTCTAAAACCCCAAAGCATCATACAAATGTAAGGCATTAAGTTATTCATTAAAACAAATTTTATTATATTTTGAGGATCTTCGGCAGATGGCAATAGGATTTTGAGGTATTACAAAATAATTAGTGACACCCTAAAATACTGTGAAATTATGATTGAGGTTACACTAAATTGGTTTCCAAAAGCCACATATATAAATGCTTTGGACAACACATAGTCATAATTTTGTAACCGACTCTCTTAGAGAGGATAGCTGTGGCATTTGCAGCTATCTCTCCTTTAGCTGTGGGCATTTGCAGAGTTCCATCTGGGTCTGTCCTTTGCTTCCTCATCGTCCCGTCCCCTCGGGCAACCTCATCTACTGCTTAGCTTCAGGTCTCACCTCTACTGCTGGTGAAGCACCAACTTACATGGTCACTCTTAATCTTTTTCCTGATCTCCAGACCAGAAATTTCCCTTAAATCATAGATGTCTCTGGGGCATTTCAAATTTAAAATAATCAAAATCCAACTTCTTATCTACTCCACCTTTTCTCCAGTGTTAATTCTCTTCTTCCCATTTTTTTCTCCCTCAGTTAATTGCATCAGTTATCACTTCTAGAAACCTCAGAATCATCTTCAGTTTTGCCTAATATTGAATACAGTTTAAATACAATTTAAATAATTGTACACTCAATCCTAAAGAAGCTGTTCTCAAATGTACCCTCATCTTTGTCTATTGCCTCAAGTTCCTGGGGGGGAAAATCCCCACCTCTGGTGGTATCATGACTCCTCTTTCAAATCCTCAACAAACTTCAAAGTCTAGAGAATACTGCCCAATCTCCTTGGCATGGTCCTGCACCATCTAGCCCCTGTCATTCTAATTTCACCTCTCAAATAGACCTTTATCACCCTACCTGTCACCTGTCATTAGCCAACGTGCTCTTCCTTAAACACCGGGGGCACCTTCATGCCTCTGTGCCTTCATTTATCTTGCTTCCTTCTCTTTCTCTACCATCAGCACAGAGTGCAGTTTCTGAACCTGCTGTCTCCAGGCCTTGGCAGATGCTGTTTCCCTCTATCTGAAATGCCTTCCCCTGTTTGCAAACTCAATTCATCCTGAAAGTCACAGCATGAGCTACAGACGTCCACTGGAAAACTGTTCATGAGTCCTCCACTTTCTTTAGCTCAGACCCCAGAATATCTCTACTTCATCACATCTCTATTATCGTTTTTCTCACAGTATACTGTAATCAGTTGTTTACATTTATATATCCTTAGGTGGCAACGGGCTCACTGATGGCAGGGATATCTTTGCCTTTGAATTGCCAGAATTCAACACCTGTCACATAACAGATTATCAATCAAGGTAAGATGACTACTGTGACTACCATTAAATGTTATGCTTTATGCTTATTATCAAAGCATAGTCTAATAAGATATGAAATGCAAATTCTCCTTTTGCCATGTTTATTGAGGTATATTTGAAAAATGAAATGCAGATTTTTAATCAGTGAGCTATGCCCTATGGTCTTTACTTTTATAACAGGTTTTGTATCAGTAAAAGAAAAAAGGAAAGCTTTTAAAGTATAATTTTCTCTGCTACTACATCAGCCTATGTATAACCCATCTCAGCACTTAACACGTATCATGGTGTCAGTATGTCTGTCTTCACCCAGAGCCAGTGTGCTATTTGAGGGTAGACACCAAGTTATATTCATCTGGCCCGCTTCCTAGCACATAGTGTAGCAAGCGGTCGGTCGATGATTTCTTTTAAATTTTTGCTCAGAATGCATCACACTGGGATATTAATAATCAAACTTATATAGAGCATGCCAATTTCAAAAAAATAGAAACTAAACTTATATTCCAAAAGTTCATTCTTAGCTTGGTAATATGGTATACAGAACACACATGACCACAAAAACAATGTTCAAGATTAAGATTGCTTTTATAGCCCATTTAATAAAATCTTATTCTACCCATATTTTGCCTAAAATTTTGTACATTTAGGGGAAAATACAGAAAGAAATGCTATAGATTTACCTTTTTCTTAGCACTGTAAAATGTATCTAAACATCAGAAAATTTAGTTGAGCTCCAGAAAATGCTCAGTCTGTGGCCACCATCTGCTTACTATCGTTGGATAGACAAAAGGTCAGGAATAAGGATACCATGATCTAGTGGGGATGGAATTGGGGTGGGGGGGAACAGGAAGTCTGATGAAGGCTCTAGATTCTATGGCAGACACTTCCCATCCACCTCTCCTTTCCCCATCCAAGCAAAGCGGGGACCAATGCAGCATGGGTCTGGTGGGCAAGTCCCAAGGGGACAATTCAGCCAGATGACCTGCCAAGGGAAGAGCAAGAGCAGAAAGCCTAAGCCAGAAGGCCTGGGGGTAGCTGCAAAGCAGGCTGGGACAGGTGGAAAGTTACAGCACAGTGTGTAAGAAATCCCAATAAGGCATCACGTCATTCCTGAAACCTCACTATACAGAGAACGGGATGGGATAGAGATGAGAGATCAATTTTATTTAGACTTGAAAGTTGATTTATAAGGTATAGAGAACTGAAGAAGTTCTCTGGAAGTTTAATTTTGGAAGCCAATACACAACCAAAAATTCATGACATCATTTACTTCTCAAAAGAGTACACATAAAGAAAAACAATGATAACAAAACTCATTCTTTCCATCTTTAAACTAATGGGAGTTTGCTCTATTAAAATTCAATATCCATAAGTGGATATGGAATTTCATCCATATCACTTCAATATCCACTTAAGGATATTGAATTTTCAGAAGAAGCAGAATTTTTTGATGATGTTTATATATCTATAAATATGAATGATGCAAATTTTGGGTGCTACAATATCAGATAACAAGATACAGCCCAAGCTTCAGCTCTTGCTAATTAAACGAATCAATTAAGAGACTACAGTTGCAACTGTGTAGCTGCTGTTCTATAGTAGCAATAACAACCCCACAGGGAGGTCTTTTACTACATTAAAATGCTGTCCTGCACAACTCCATCTGATATTATTAGAAACAGTTATTTGTGTCTTGCTGTCATATTAGTAGCAAAGGCAAATTATGGAAATATGCAGACCAGAATGGTCCCAGTATGAGATCAGGTTGGGTTTTTAGCCTCCAAGGGAACAATTGCTGAAATTCCAAAGTTCCCCAAAGTTCTTTAATGGAACTGATAAATCTATCAGCACAGCATCCATTTAGAAGCTAGGTAAGGGTCACATATTTACATACTTTCCTGCTAAGCTGATACAATTCAACTAGATGAATTATCATATTAAGTTTACCCTCCTGAGTTAAACTGATGGAGTTCAAAATTGTTTTCGATGGTTGTCATTAATCGCTGTTACTTCGTACATGCTTACTCTGAAATCTAATTGTGCTGGTGTATCAAGGGTCATATTAATAGCATTCTTAATGGTAAATCTTTGTAAAACATGTTTATTCTACTAATATTATCATTCAAGCTTTCAAAGCTAATAAGAAATAAAGTACATTTATTACCAATGAAAACTTAATTTAAAATGTACAATTTGAGATTTAAATGAGCTTTGAGAACTTTACCATCATTTGGTTTCATTAGATCTCTGGCTAAGCTTCAAAGACACAGAATCTGATAGTTTCTCAAGAGCCTCTGGGTGAACACCAATACCACAGCCATGAAGATGCTGTTCACTGCAGTGTAAGCTCATTTTCCCTTTCAGGCAATAGGATTGTTTTTATAAGAAAAAAAATTCAGTCTCATTGAGATATCCTTGCCTTAATATTACAAGAGCAATATATATATAATATAATATATATTTTATAATAATATATAAAATAATATAAAAATAAATAAGTAGTAATTACAATACAAAAATTTGGGATAAAATGGTAACAAAATATTCATTCTTACTATGAAGCATAATTCAAGTAAGGAATTCTGGTTAAGTTAAACACTGTCTCCTTCATTTCTCTGTGAGCTTATACTGTTTGAAGTACACAAACTCAGAGCTTTACCAAAAACGTGCAAACAAAACAAACAAAACCCAGACACAACTTACAATTTGAAATAGGCACAAATATTCTGGGAAAATTCTGGGATATGTAGCTTACTAATTAAGTATATATTATGATCTGAAAGTTTGTGTCCCCCCAAATTCACATGTTGAAGTCCTAATCCCCAATGTGATATTTGGAAGTGAGGCCTTTGGAGGGTAATTAGGCTTAGATGGGGTCACAAGGGCTGGGCCCCCACGATGGCATCAGCACCCTTCTCAGAAGAGGAAGAGACATCAGAGCATGGCTGGCCCTTGCGCATACTCACTCACCTGCTCTTTCTCTCTCGCTGCCAATAAGAACACAGCAAGAAGGAAGCTGCCTGCAAGCCAAGAAGAGGGCCCTTACCAGAAACTAAATCTGCTGGCAGCTTGATCTTAGACTTCCCAGTTTCCAGAACTGTGAAAAATTAACGTCTGTTGCTTAAGCCATCCAGGCTACAGCATTTTGTTTCGGCAGCCGGAGCAGACTACGATAGTTGTACTTAGCAGTTACTGCAAGGAGCTCCCTGGATTATACAGCCAAGCAATTTGTTGTAAAGGTACTCAGATGGTTAACAGCTTGACTTTAAAGTTAGAGAAACTTGCATCCTGGTTCTACCAGTTATTGCCATAGTATAGTTATTTAATCTCTCTCTGCTCACTTCTGTCTTCTGAAAATTAGGCATACCAATCATCAGTGTTTCATCATGTTTGCACGTTAGGATAGGTAACTCCAGTCATATGGGTGATGATAATAGGTATGAAAATACTAGAGAAAATAAATGGTAGTACTCCAGTGAAATATTATTAAGGGACAGGCCTAAGAAGTAATGCTCTGTTTATAAAATATCTTTTTAGGTTAGGTGGCTGAGTCACTTTTTAGCTTTTCATATGTGTCAAATATGATTTCATGTCAATATATTATAGTACATTGAATAGTGCTTTCCAAAATTCATGTCTACCCAGAACCTCAGAATGTGACCTTATTTGTAAATAGGGTCTTTGCATATGTAATTAGTTAAGATGAGGTTTTACTGGATTAGGGGAGCCCTAATCTGATGACTGGTGTCACTGGATTTATGTTTACACAGTCACAGGGACAAAGGCCATGTGATGACAGAAGAAGAGATTGGAATGATATAGCTAAAAGCCAAGGAACACCAAGGATTGCCAGCAACTACCAGAAGGGAGGAGAGAGACATGACACAGATCCTCACCAGAGCCTTTAAGAAGGAACCCACCCTGCCCACACTTTGACTTTAGATTTCTGGCTTCTAGAACTGTGACAGAATAAATTTCTGTTGTTTTACCACCCAGTTTGTTTATATTTATATAATATCTAACAAGACCAAATTTTTAAAAAGTAATGAGATTTATTTTACCAGAAATGAAAATCACAGAGTTTTTTTTAAATTCAGAGAGAGTAACAAGTGAATGAAATGAATTATTTTTAAGTTTGTACTTTCTCTAAGTTGAAATGCTAATATTTTTAAACCTTATTGTTAAAAACAAAAGTACTTCTCTTGGCCTAAAATTCTTCTTTGAACATTGAAGGTCATGTTTATCAACATTCACAAAAACCAACTTGTGTAGAAAATTCTATAAGGATTCTCACAAAGACAAATATATACTTGTGAAGCATCACCTTTACCACGTAACATGCTACTGCTGTTCCTAACCTGCACGTCTTGGAAAAGACATTTGCTTTAGACATCTTCGATCAAAGCAACACATGCTACCTGGAAATCAATCTGTATCTGCTGTAACAGTCTCACTATCTTCAAACCATTTCTTTCCCTCTTCCATACAGATCTATTATTGCTAATAATACACATAGAAAAATTCAATAGAGCAAAATACATTGGCCATCTAAACTGCTGTGTTGTTGAATTTTAGAGTAATTAGAAATTACTCTAGAAATTGTGCTGAAAATTGACATTCCTACTCAGTGTAAACTGTATAAACAGAGTGGACACACAGCCTCTTTGGAATTCATTAGCAAGTAATCTATCATTTACTGGGGTGGAGGGAAGTGTCAGCTACAGGCAATTCTCTTTTCCTCTTTTCCTTTTTCAAGTGACTTTTGTTGGCTGCTTAGGTAGGGGAAAGAGGCAGGAGACAGGGAGAAAGAAACAGGGAGGAGGGAAGGAAGGAGAAAGGGGGGAGAAAGAGAGAGGGAGGAGGTGTGAGAGGGAAGGAGAGAGGCCAAGAGGGAGGGAGGGAGTTTTGCTAATAAGTTTTGGGTGCAGGAAGTGGATGAAAGAGTAAAATTAAAAGGCGCTTGCAGATGGAATGGGCACTGGAGTGAGCCGAGAAATCTACTACCTTTCCTTGTTCTACCTCCCAACTAGATGTGAAACCTTGGGAAAGTCAAGTGATCTTTTTTGACGCATAGTTTCCTTCTCTGAGGAAGACAGCTTAGTTCATTCAGCTCTATGATCCCAAACAAACACCTCCTTGCACTTTCTTTTTCTCCGATTGTTTCTATATTTGCTTTCCTCACTTTTCAAGTCCAACACTTCACACTGGCCAAGTTCATCCACCCATTCACCCAGTATTTACCAACTGCCTCTTACACGCCAGGCCCTGTTCAGGGCATTGGGTAAAGAATGCTGAACAAAATAGACAAGGAGCCCTATGCTCAAGAAACTTGTCACTTTCAAGTGGGGAAGACAGACAACAAATATGTCAAAAAAGTGAAATATATAGTATGTCAAACAGTGGTAACTGCTAAAGAAAGAAGAATACAGCCAGGAAAGGGGGAAATAAAAGGTGGGAAAGTGAGAAATAAAAGGTTGGAAAGCATGACCGAAATTCTAAATGGTATGACCAGGGAAGCCCCCCAGAGAAGGTGGCTATTGAATACAGGCAGGAAGAAAGTAAGGGAAGCCCCTGTCTAGACATCTGGGGACAGAAGATGTCCGCAGATGGGGACATCTGGAAGAAGAAAAACAAGTGAGGAGACCCTGCAGCACGTGCCCCACATGTAAGAAGAGCTATTTTACCACTTTTACTGCAATGTTACTAACAGACTAGCGGGCAGGGTGGGGTGGCAGACCCGAGCCACTGCTCCTTCAGGCAGGAGATGGCAAGAGCCTGGCCAGGAGTGTGTTGAGAGTGGGAAAGAAAGGGGGAATCAAGAGTAATGCCAAGGTTTAGCCCAAGTTGCCATTTTTTGAGATAGGAAAAACTGAAAGAGAAATTTTTTGTTTGTTTTGTTTTATTGGGGGGGTGGGGCTATGGATATCAAGGGCTCAGTTTTCATTATATGAAGTTTGAGAAATCTATTAGAATCCCAGTAGAGATGTCAATAGCGGAGATGACATGAGTGGCCTTCCTAGCATGAGCACTGAAGGGCAAAAAGCAGTGCCATACATCCGCATAATGCAGCTCTGTGTAGCCCTTAAAAAGAATGAGTTCTTTATGTACTGACACAGAAAGACGTCCAAGATTTATTATTGCATGAAAAGATGTGTAATTCTATTTCTGGAAGAATGTATCTATTGTTAATAACTTAAATACCTCTACGGGACAGGATACCTACTTCTGTGATGGGTAATTTTGTGTCAACTAGGTGAGGCCACGGTATCTAGATATTCAGTCAAACATTTAGATTTTTCTATGAAGGTATTTTTGTATTTTCATTTATTTATTAATTAATTAGAGAGAGGGTGTCGTTCTGTCGCCCAGCCTGGAGCGCAGTCGGGCAATCGTAGCTCACTGTAACCTCAAACTCATGTGAAGTTATTTTTTAGATGAGATTAACATTTAAATCAGTAGACTCTGGGTAACGATCTCCCTCTATAATGTGCGTAGGCCTCACCCAATTAGTTGAAGGCCTTAAGAGAAAAAATTCCAAGGAAGGAGAATTTCAGCCACCAGACTGTCTTTGGACTTGAACAGCAACTCCTTCCAGGGTCTCCAGCCTGCTGGCCAACCCTGCGGACTTTGGACTTGCCACGCCTCCACAACTGCATAAGCTAATTCCTTAAAATAAATCTCTCTCTCCTTCT
This sequence comes from Lepilemur ruficaudatus, assembly GCA_963574885.1. Taxonomy (NCBI): domain Eukaryota; kingdom Metazoa; phylum Chordata; class Mammalia; order Primates; family Lepilemuridae; genus Lepilemur; species Lepilemur ruficaudatus. The sequence continues at coordinate 75,160 of CAUYRT010025786.1, read as the reverse complement.
CTATAAATATTTGGTTCTATAAATAGAACCAATCCCTCTGTTGGTTCTATTTCTCTGGAGAACCCTAATACAACTTCTTATGACATATATTTAATACTATTTAATTTTTTAAAAAAAATAAGCATGTATTACTTTATTAATCAGAAAAACAAGAATAACCACAAGTCTTAGTTTCAATATTTAAAATTTAGGTTACACTGACCAAGTACCTATATGTATACACTATTACACTTTATATACATAAACTATACATACATCTCTATACAAATATAAACAATAAAGCACAAAGTAAGCATACATTATTATTAATATCCTTCCTGTATCAATGGCTGTAATATCACCACTTTTTTTATCTAAACCACAGGCCTCTCTGATATTCTCAATAAACTCAGGGAGCTATCTGAAATACCCAACATGACTCTGAATCCAAACAAGGTATCTAAAAGACATGACCAGACATTTCACAGATTATAAATGAATAAATGGAGAAAATTCAAATATATTAGTAATAAACAGAGGAATAAAAATTAAAATAAGGTACCTTTTAAAAACAAATTATTTTGAAAATTATAACTAATACTGTTAATTATAAACTTATAAGTAAAAATAGTAATAATAAAGTAAACCTTTTTTCAGCAGATAAAAGTTCTAGTAACTAATACTACAGTGAGAGTGCAAAGAGGTATTCTAATATGTGATGGGTGGTATCCTAAAGAGATATAAAATAATTGGCAACGTGTAATAAACCATAAAATTATTCACAGCTTTTATTCTATTTAGGAGAAAATATATCTTAAAAAAAAATCTTATGCATGTTAGAAAATAATTCCAAACATCAAGAAAGGAAAATACATGAAGTTGTTCCCTAGAATACCATTTGTAATGGCAAAAAAGTAGAGGTAATTTCAATATCTAACATTTGGGATTTAAAGATAAGTAAAATATGTGACCTCTATTCATCAGATGTTAAATATAGCTCCATTAATAACAACATGAAACATAATAGGATCTTGTGTGAAAAAAAAAATCAAGATACAAAATTATGATTCAATTTCATTAAAAATGTGGATTTGAAAGGACCTAACAGAGGAAGCTAGAAAGAAAGCTGAAAAAAAGGTCAAGGTCATTATTTTCAAAAGCAGCTTTATATAATATGCTCTCATTTTTATTATGAGAACATGGAGAAAACTTCAATAGAAAAAAGTACTTACACTATTCAATAAACTGAAAATAATTTTTAAAACTGTTTTCCCTCTGATAAGAAGGAGTTAAAATAATACTATCAAGGAAACTTCTCTAACATGTTAAACAACCCATTTCTTTTTTTTTTTTTTTAAAGAACCCATTTCTTGCACAAAGTAACAACAAAATAAAACCATAATGGGCCCAGCATGGGCCATCTGTTAATCCTAGCATTCTGGGAGGCTGAGCTGAGGTGGGAGGATTGCTTGAACTCAGGAGTTCAAGACCAGCCTCAGCAAGAGTGAGACCCTGTCTCTACTAAAAATGGAAAAAATTAACTGGCATAGTGTTGTACGCTTGTAGTCCCAGCTACTTGGGAGGCTGAGGCAGGATTACTTAAGCCCAGGAGTTTGAGGTTGCTGTGGGCTAGGGTGATGCCACTGCACTCTAGCCTGGGCAACAGAGCAAGACTCGGTCTAAAAAAAAAAAAAAAAAAAAAATCATAATGAAGCCAGATTCAAACAAATAGGCTAAAACTGGTTGACCATTTTTATTCTCTATAAATTATGAGAATACAAAAAGTAGTAATTCTTTCACACTTACCACTGTACCAAGAAACTGAATGCTCATGTTTCCACCTGCATCTCGAGAAAGACACTAAAAAGAAAAGAAAAGAAAAAAACAGAGATATAATGAATTTGCATGCACCCAAAAACTTGTACAGGAAATGTTCATAATAGCCAAAAAAAACCCAAATGTCCATCAACTGATGGATGGATAAACAAAATATATCCAAACAGTGGAATTTTATTTGGTCAGAAAAAGGAATGAAGTGCTGGTACATGCTATAACAGAAGTCGGTCACAAAGGATCACACAGTATTTGATTCTATTTAATTGGAAATTGCCAGAATAGTTAAATCTATACAGACAGAAAGTAAATAGGTGGTTGCCTCCAAGAAGAGGGTTGGGAGGAAATGAAGCATGATTGCTAACTGACGTGGGGTTTGTTTTTAAGGGTGCGAAAATTCTAAAATTGAGCATGGTGATGGTTTTGCAACTCTATGAATAGACTAAAAACCACTAAATTGTAACTTCAAATGGGTGAATCATATGGTACGTGAATTATATCTCAAAAAATTAGTAATAAAAAAGGATTAGCCTTTGTTTAAAGTAACAACGAGAACAATGCAATTCTTCTATGTCCAGAAAGCAGTGAAAAAAGAAATAACCTGTTATGTATTCATGTATAAAGTATGCTTAAAGTAAATATAACATTATTATTTATATATATCTTATTTGATTTTGGTTAAATATAAACAATAGTACTAGTAATGGATGACTAAATATACACTGGAAGTAAATTATACTTTCTTCCCAGATCATTCTCAACTATAAAATTGCTCTATTTAATCCTAATCTATTTCCCCAAAATTTTCACATTCTGTGCTAATCAGAGAGGGTCTAGTAGCTTCCAAAACTATACACTCAAATAAAGCAGTTCTAATTAAGCAGCATAAATTTTTTTTTTAAAGTTCCCAGAGATAGTCCTGGAGGGAGTATTAGTGGTTTTCACTCAACTGCATGCCACAAACTACCACATGCATATCCCAATTTTATTCCTTTTACAGAAGTAGAGGTTTTCCAACTCCAATCTCTGTGATCACTATAGTAATAGCACCCAGAGTGGACCTCTAGAATTCAAGCTGAGTCCCTGGTTCCTTCCTTATTGAGGAAAGTTAGATCAATAATAAAAAAAAGTGGTTTAATGCACAATGTTTTCCCTACCTGTAAATATTGCCAAGTGATTTGACACAACAGTAATCTCACTAGCATACTCAAGGCAAAGTGGTATTGAGTAGAAATTCAAAATCAGTATGTTACCATTTTGACCCATTAATTTCAGTTTTAAGAATTTATCCTAAGGAAAAAAATTATGGGTAGGCAGAAAAATAAAAGTATAGAAATGTCAGCACAGCATCGTTTATAGAATTGAACAATGTCAAGCAATCTAAATGATCAGCAAAGAAGTTGGTTAAATAAATTATAGTATTCATCCAGGCAGTCATTTTAAAACTTTAGAGACACGAAAAATGTTTATAGTATATTTCTAAGTGCAAAAAGAACAAAACAGTATGTTCGGAATAAGTCTCATAAAAAATTTTGTATGTTATGAAAAATTCTAGAACAAATAATGTATATAAAACTGCTGTTATTTCCAGGTGAAAAATCTTAGTTGACCTTTTTTCCTTATATATTTTCCTATTCTTTTATATGGACATGTTTAACTTAATAAAGGCAAAAAGAGAAGGTAAACAAAATGGAATAAAATAGACTCTTTTCCATAGTGTCTTAAGGGAGACACAATTAAGAACTGAAGGGTGACTTCTAGGTTCCGACAGTGGCACTTCCATTTCAGTTATTCAACTCTTGATTACATGTTGAGCACTGCTAGCTGAATTAATACTCACCTGCCAGGAGACTAAGAGAAAGAGAGCAAAATATAAAATAATTATAATTCAATATGATAAATCCATAGTACAAAACATTATAGAATAAGAGGACAGATCAACTACTAATAAACACCCAGAAAGGTTAAGGAAGACTTGCAGATAAATACTAAAACTATATATTAAAAATTGAACAGGATTCAGCCATTATGGAAAATAGTGTAAAGGTCCCTCAAAAAAATGAAAACTAGAACTACCATATGATCCAGCAATCCCACTATTGGGTATATATTAAAGAATGAAATCTGTATGTTAAGGAGGTATCTGAACTCCAATTTTTATTGTAGCACTATTCACAATAGCCAAGATATATAACCAACCTAAGTGTCCATCAATGGACAAATGGATAAAGAAAATATGGTAAATATACACAATGGAATACTGTTCAGCCTTAAAAAAAAAAAAAGAAAATCTTATCATCTGTGACAACATGGATGAACCCGGAGGACATTATGTTAAGTGGAATAAACCAGGCATAGAAAGACAAAAAGCATATGATCTTATTTATGTTTGGAATCTAAAAAAGTTAAATTCATAGAAGTAGAGAATAGAATGGTGGTTACCAGGGGCTGAGGGTGGGGGACTTGGGCTTTGTCTTTGGGGTCAAAGGACACAAAATTTCAGTCAGATGGAAGGAATAAATTCAAGAGATCTATTGTACAACATGGTGACTATAACAAATGACAGTGTATTATATTCTTGAAAATTGCTGAGAGTAGATTTAACATAGTCTTACCACAAAAAAAGGATAAATGTGTGAGGTAATACATATGTTAATTAGCCAAATTTAGCCATCCCACAATGTACACATATTTCAAAACAACATGTTATACATATGGTATGCTTTGTCACCTCTAAACCTCAGGTTGAAATCTGATCCCCCAGTTTGGAGGTAGATCCTACTGGAAGGTGTTTGGGCCATGGGGGCAAATGCATCCTGAATAGATGGATTGCCCTCCTTCAGGTAGGAGTTCTTACTTTATTAGTTCCTGACAGAGCGGCTGTTAAAGGATCTAGCACCTTCCTCCCCTCTCCCTTGCTTCCTCTCTCACCATGTGATCTCTGCACACACCGGCTTCCTTTGCCTTCCCTCATAAGAGGAAGCAGCCTGAGGCCTTCACTAGAGGCCCAATGTTGAACTTTTCCAGACATCAGAATCGTGAACCAAATAAACTTTTTTCTTTATAAAATGCCCCATCTGAGGTATTCCTTTAGAGCCACACAAAATGGATTAAGACAACATGACAAATTTTAATTTGTCAATTAAAAATAATTTTTTAAAAAATGAACAGTAATTCTCCAAAAGAAAAGTGAAAGAGAAACTTGTGGGCTGATGGGACAGCTTATGCAAATTTCAGATTAACACATTGACTGCCACACTGGGAAAAAAAATTTTTCCCTGGGGCCATGGCATTTTATTAAAACAAAATGATCTAATTTGTTATTTTTGATTGTTTTCTATGCATGAATTATATGCAACACAATCCATGTTTTTAGAATTAAATTATCAATATTAATTATAATAATAAGAACATCAACAAGATTTTCACAAACCAACTATATAGGGTTTTGTTTCACGAGGCCCCGGGCTCAAAACTAGTATGAGTTAAATAGAACTTACATGGCAGTTAACATGTTAAGACAAATCCTGGTGAATTTAAGGAATGTTGAGTAGTCCAGCTTGGCCAGAGATTGGGTTGGTTAAAGGATCAAAGTGGCAAGCAGGGAAACTGGGAAGGAATTATAAAGCCAGGTCTTGTCTTATACAGAGAGGGCTCATACTTGACAAAGTGCATATACTTAAGAACTGGGGTGTGACATGTTTATGTTTTAGAAAGACGATGGTCTGAGGTCAGGCTGAAGATATCGGGAATGGGCGAGGAGGCCAAGTAACATGCCACTACAATCATCCTCACTGGCCAAGCAAACACAACAGTACAACTAAGTCTAATTCATTCATAGGACCTTAGAATTTAGACAGCAAACAGACCTGAAAGACAATCTTAATTGTATTTTAGAGATGAGGAAACTAAGGCATAGGAATATAAAAGGAATTTCCTACACTGCAACTCTCTAAGAAAAATTTTAATCTTGGTCCTGAGCTCAAAAAAAAAAAAAAATCATCACAATAAGCTTTACCACAAGTAAGCCACTGAACTGCCGCTGTGTGTAGGGAAAGTTCGGGCATTTAGCCTCGTACAACAAAAACTGGAAAGGTAGCCATAGACCAACAGGCAAAAATGAATGAATGTGGCTGTGCTCTAGTAAAACTGTATTTATGACAAAAATGATGAAATTTGAATCTCACATATTTTTCATGTGTCATGGAACATTATTCACTTATTCTTTTTCAGCCATTTAAAAATGTAATAACCATTCAACTTGTGAGCCCTACAGAAACATACAGTAGGCTGGGTCTGGCTGCCTCCTGGTCTCAGCCACTGGTACTTCTCACCTGAGGACTGCAACAGTCAAATAAATGATTTTTCATCTCCAGCACTGGACCCACAGTGATTTTAAATCACATCACATTGTTCTCCTATTCAAAAACCTGCCGGATGCTCTGCAACATGAATCGAATAAAACCCAAAATCTTTGGCCCCTAGATGACGGTCCCTGCTCATCCTACTCTCCTTCCGGCCTTCCCACAAAACAAACTTGTTGCGTCTCAGAGCCTTTGTACTTGCCATTCCTGCCACCTGGGCTTCCTGTCCCCAGGCTTCTGCATGGCTGCCCGCTTTTTCCCACAGGTCTCAACTCAAAGCCAGTTGTTCAGAGAGGACTTGCTAACACCCTAGCTAAAAGCTAGTCGCCTCCTATCAATTTGTAGTCTTCATCTAACTTCTTAGTACTAAAATTTATGTCCTTACATGTTTAGTATCTGCATCCCCTGCTGGAATATGAGTCTCATTCCCTGCTCTATCTGCAGAGTCTGTAACACAGCCTAGGCCACACTGGGCTTCCCTTCTATGTAGGAGACACTAAAGCAGTATCATCGTTCCCTTTCCTTACCCTACAAGGGTTAGACTCATTCCCAGGCAAATAGAAGTCATTTTGCAATAATGAAACTAGGTTTAAAGACTGAGATTTTCACATTGAAAACAATTAAATTGTATCAACAAATGTGTAGCCATACGTGTAAGTACCAGTAAGTTGCCCTTAACTTCGCATGCAATTTAAAGCAGGTCCCAATTACATACACAGTGACTGCAGCCTTTTTCTTTTCCCCACACTACCATAATCTGTATAGAAAGAAGGAAGGGCAGAGCGATGGAGGGAGGAAGTGGTTAAAACCTGACATAGCTCAGCAATAAACATTGATGCAATGGAAAATAGAGAAATGAAATTTCACTCAAAACTGGAATTTACTTCTATCTTTCCCAAGAGGAACATACATGTTTCCCACCATCCAGGATTAAGAAAATTAGCTTTCAGACATGACAAAATCAAAGTATTCAAAGCCTAAAATGAGTCTGTCACATGCCAAAACAAATATGAACAGACCACTTGGATAAGCTAATAGCCAAAAATCTTCATAAAAATTAAGACTTTTACTTGATGAAACATATCTACTCTTATTAAAATATTTTCTCCAAATATTTTATTACTTTTCTCATTTTAAATGGCACTTCATTGCCAGAAAAAAAATTTTCTTTTCTTATTTTGATGGTCTGCTCCAACATTCACAAAATAGACTCCTTTTTATTTCTTTAAAGAAAAGAATATTTTAAAAGTAAGATTTCGTTAACAAAATGATTTCAACATTTGTTAGAACCAAATTCATACCAGATTAGCAAGGTTACTCACACAAAAGCAAAAACATTCACAAAACAATGTATCAAATGTTCCAAAAATATCTTCCTAGGATAATAAAATCAGAAGCAATTTTACCTTAAAAGTAATGTCACTGAACAGTAAGAGGAAGAAATAGTAATAGTTTTCTTTTTCCTCTCACTGATTTCCAACTCAATAATATGTTTTAAAGGCCATTACTGTGGGATTTGTCTTATCGGTCTCCGGTGCAGCTGTTTGTATTATTTTCCACATTTACTACAATCAGTGTTTATATTATTCAAAACTCTCTTCCTCTGGCAGCCACTAAAATACAATTTTCTAGTGAACAGATAGTAGAGGAGAAAAAGTGTGTTTGTGGGGGGAGGGGAGAATTTCTGAAAGACATTTTCCCATTATATTAAATTTCAAAAGTGACCCCAAATCATAAATCATATGCTGCTAGAGACCAAGAAAACTGCTAAGCTTCTAGGACTACATTACAAAAGCAGGTAGCCTTGCCTTTAAATTAATATTTTACATTACAGTTGTAAATACCAGCTGTTAAATTGTGATTAAATTTTTTTGAAGCATAGTGAAAGGAGTTATTTCTGTTCTACTAGGGAGCTTGTTTCTAAGATGTGTAACTGTAATTGATGTTTTCAGGAACGTGAAAAGGAGATGGTTAATAATTACTCTTTCATTTCCTACTCCTTTAGAAAAAAAATGCCAACCTCTACTTATTTTAAGTTATATATTTGTATATCCTATACATCCTAAATAGATGGTTTCATATTACATTCAATGATTCTAGAGTAATCACATGCATAAGTACAAAATAATAGCTAATTACTTCTAAGAGGTTGGGGTGGGGAGAAACATTTTAAAACATGTAAAACATTTATTTTAGGACTAAAAACATAAGTCGATTACTTCCAAATCCACTTTTATTTTTGTGCTGGCAAATAACAAGTAAAAATGTAAGCCCCTTTATTTATTTTCTAATTAAAATATTAATTTTACCATCTATAAATATCTACTAGGATTAAGATTAACAGTTATTCTTAAAGGTTGTGGGAGCTATTTGAATCTAAAAAACTGAAAAGAAAATAATTTATTTTTAGGTTCCTCTCTTTATGTGGATATAAAAATCAACAATTTATTTTCTTCAGAAACAGAAAGTTAAGGTTAAAATTTTAAAATCCATTCAAATTCTATGTGGACAAGCAAATGTATCACAGATATATTTGTAAATATATCACAGACAGTTATATAATCTGCAAACATAATACCATCTCTTCTGTAATATTCATGTGCTTGTGTAATATTGTATATTACACCGACCCTCCAAGCATTTTAAGTTATCGTGTTATATAATCTATTTATTAATACTCCAATCAATTCACGAGTAATCCATTTAATCTGGTATTCTGCAGTACATAACAGATTCATGTGACACTACTCCAAATTTGTCTGCTTTTACATAGAAAATTAGTTCCACTTAGTTGAGTATCAATGACCTATTCAATATAGATGCAGTAGTGCTGCAATCAGCTCTGCACTGTTATTTATAATAAATTTATCTTCTCTTAAAAATATTTGAGCAAGAATATGAGAAATAAAAGAAAAAAGCCTTCAAAGGTACACCATGAATAGCTTCACATCACACAAATGGAGAAATTGTTAGACCTTAGCAGTATCTCAAGATATTTTCAAAAGTATTTAGCTACTCTTCAGGCCTGAAGACAACCTGCTGTGAGCAGGTGGATAGAAGAAATCATGCCACACAAAGAAACGGGCCAATAGCAGTTAGTTGGCTCTGCTTGCAAATGTTCAAACAACTTGACTATGCAAAATAAAAATCCAGTATGTAAAATGCTAACAAGAGACAATATATTAAATCCCAGTAGATAAATTACATTGCAAGAAATGGAAAGCTATTTGTTGCATAGTTCAAAGTAAAACTGAACTCTTTCAAGGTTAAAAAAAAATTACTTCACAGGAATAGAGTATAGACATAGTAAAAAAAAAAAAAAAAAAGAAAAGAAAAAAAAAAGTTCTATTCATTCAGCATGTTCCCCACTACAAAAGTTCTAGGGTGTACGAAGACAACAGAGAGTGAGCTCAACATGCCCAGGACCCAGCCAATCTTTTGTTTTGTTTCATCACTTTAATTATATGCTATAGGCAGGACATCATTCCATTTTTGTAAATATAGTTCTAATTTTTTAAGACTTCTAAATTAAAATAAAAATTTATAAAGTTTGTTGACTAGATGATAAATTCATCTTCTGTTTAAAAATAAATTCAACTATTCTATTCCTAGTTTTAAATGATAAAAACCAGAACTGTGGTTGGCACATGGAAAGGACACTTAAAAAACCATTATGTGGGGTTTTGTTTTCATCTATAAACACTCTCTGATTTACAAAAAATTTTGCCTGTGAGTTATCTAAACCAGTAATCACTAGCAACATGTGGCTACTGAGAATTGGAAATGTGACTAGTATGACTGAGGAGTTAAATTTTCAATTATATTTAATTTTTATTTTAATTTAAAAATTGAAGCAGTGTAACATTTTGTTATTAAACACAACTGTATTGTTTTGCTGGGACTACATTCCACTCTAACCACTCCATAGTTTAAGCTACTGCTGCATTATACACATGCCAGATGTCATTGCTGTTTCTGGTATCACATTAATAATTTTTTATATTGTTTCATATTGAAAGGATAACATTTTGGGTACATAGGGTTAAATAAAATGTATTAGTAAAAATAATTACACTTGTTTTATTTTTTTTTAACATCGCTACTAAGAAATTTTAAAATGCATACATGGCTTGTATAAGATTTCTATTGGATAAGGCTGTTCTATTCCACAACTTTTTAAATTGGTAATTTGGAAATCAGGATTTATCTTTCCCCAAAAGAAATATGAGACATGATTGTTAGGTTCTCAGATTATACCAGTAAGACCTATATAATAAACATCACTACTGACAGACTCTACTTCCGCAATGAAAATAGAAGAAAACACTGGTAAATATACAACATAAAAATGCAAACAAATGTGAAATACTGTCATTTTATTTTCCTTATATAATGGTATTTGAGGAAAAGTTGGTTAAATTAGTAAAGAAATAGAAAAAAAAAATTTTAAATTCTAAAGAGAACTTTTAATTGTTTTTAAGAGTTTTCAATGTTTATGTCTCTGGTTCTTTATTATAAATTATTTCACTTTAAAAGATATGATCTTCTCCTCCTTTCAGGCAGATGTATCACTAGCTCTACACTTGAAGTTATCAAGAAGGATTAGAATTGTTTCCAAGAATATGATTTTCTTGAAGTCAGAGAGGAGAGTACTTAAAGCAGCTAAGCGGATATATCGGAAAGAGACTGTGTCCAGCAGACCTCACTGAACAATGAATAGTGCGTTAACACCAGGTGAGAAAGAGCACAAATGACATATGCACAAGCCTCTGAGAAAGAGGAAATCAGGAAAAGCCAGAGGCAAATTCTTTTTTACATCTATCGATACCTATCTATAATTATCAATAGGTGGTAGTGTGGGCCTAAAACAGCTTAGGGGCTACCCAGGGCAACTGGAGGCAAATAGGAAAGACATTTATTTGACAGGAAAGAAACATGCTTGATGAGTGAGGCACCTCTGTGGGTGGGTGTTTCTCTTTCCCCTCATAGAAACTATGGTGATTCTGTATCTAAAGAGATCCAGCAACCACACTGTCTAACAGAGTATGGATTCTGCAAATGTTGGAAGGTAAGGAATTAAAGAGGATTGATAAAACAGTTAAGAAGGCTATCTTATGAACATGGTTTAATTTGATAAAGGCTTAGAAAAAAATAAAATCTCAAAAATGAAAGAATAGATAAGATATATTTATTTCTGAAATTCCAAAATGTGAGATGACTATAACTTATCCATTCACCCACCTACCTATTCATACAATTATTGAGCCTTTAAACATGCTGAGAACTTAGCAAGGCAGTGGAGAATCAAAGTCAAATCAAAAAGGAAACAGGTGATTTAGATTAATTAAAAGACCTTAGTAACCTATGAAATTCATTATCCCAATGATTGTACATGCCAAAATATAATTTGTTTTTAAAGAAATGAATGGGTAATATCAAGCTCATGAGGTTTAGGAAAGTGAATAGGCAATGTGATCTGATTGGATGAATAGGGAGCTAATTTCTAAAGCAAAGGAACGCTTTCTCCCCATCTATTTCATCATTTAATCAGATGAAGTCAAATGCTAGGTTTCATGGAGTCACAGGGATTCAGCAATAAAATAAAATAGATGCTGAGTACCCACACATCCTTAAGTAGGATGCTAGATTAGGCTACCTAGTAGAACATGCTAAGAAACTATGAAACCAGCAACTGTCCATCTCCTATCTCAAGAGAAGTTAAAAGAGAAGTTAAAAATTAATTAGAAAAAAAGAAAAAAGAAAAAAAATTAATTAGAGGAAGTTGAATTCTTAAGCTAAGAATTTGAGGTTGAACACCTTAAGTGAAAGGGACTTCAGAGAAACACTTATTCATTGGAGTCCTTAGTTGACGACAAAGCAAGAGAAGAAGCTTGTACTTTGTTAGTTTGGTGAAGCAAGGATTTATAATTATTAAATATTTCTTGTGGCCCAGATGTGGCTGGTACAGAAAAGAACCAGGCTGGGTCATGAGGGCCCCTACCCAACAAGGACATCTGGAGTCAACACATGGTTGCTCAGGAGGCTGAGGGCAACTGGAGAAGACACAGCAGGCGTGAAGGGTTCTGGAGGTGAGAAATCCACCCAAATCCACAAACGTGTCCCAGAAGCTAGCAGCCAGCTTTGGACATTTGCCATGTCCAAAAAGAATGAATGCCAGATTTCATCTGCCCAGTCAACTTGGTTCTTGTGCTGTGTACCTCTGGTCTTTACCCCATACTGCAACTTTTGAGAGACCCCAATATAGCATCTGTGAAGTGGGAGAGGGTATTGTCTGGGCTAAGAAAATGATACCCGAAAGTGAAGGCCTCAGAAGCAACCTCAGAACTAAAGTCTCTTGGACCTTCCCCTGCCCTCCTATCTCTCTCAATTCTCGTTCTCTCCAGAAGAAAGTCATAGAAACCAGACTTCCTCTTCCCCAAAGCCAGGCATAAAAACTAGAAATATGACTCTAACCCTCCCCTGTCTTTCTATCTATGAGCTGGCCATGAAGAAATTCTCCAACTTACCTTGTCTGACAGTAGGTCATAAGACCCCCATTCCAGAGGGATCCTGCCCCCAACTTGGGAGGAAGAAAGGCTACAACAGAGAGGCCAAGAAGAATCTGAATGGACAGGCCTTGCTGGGTTTCTCACCTCAGTCTAGTAGCATTAGCTCATATCCTTTGTCCAATCACATTCCTACACATTGTCCATCCTTCATTGGCTCTAAGCATAAAAACGGACAGTTTTCCCTGTGTCTTTGGAACTTCATTCTGAAGGCTCCCATGTTATGTAAAACTATGATTAAATAACTTGTTATGCTTTTCTGTTATTAACCTTTCTTTTGTTACAGGAATGTTGGCCATAACAGTCTTGATGGTGAGGAGAAGGATCACCTACTTTTTGCCCCTACAATATAAAGTAAGAAGGAAGAAAGGAACTCTCTCCTCTTCCCTAGTAAAGGTGTCTTGGTCTGAGGTCAAACTGAGTTCAGGGAGGAAAGGTTTTACCAATTTTGATAATATAGTGAACTAGACATACTCTTCTCTCCCAAACAGAATACTGCTTGTTTATTACCTGGTAATAAGAGTATAGACTGAAAATTGCATCTGGTTTTATACATGGAAGGAAAGAACAAGTTGAGAGAAAGAGTCTGAAAAAACAGTTATAAGAAAGTTGCTTCTATTGCAATGGAAAAGTGCCATTTATGCAGTGAACTGGTTACATAGTATTAATAGATGAAGGAATGGCAAATCTTAGGGAATACTCTGAATGTTTCCTAGATTACTATCTAGATACATTGGGTTTCACAGTGGGATACCCCTTCACACTCATTAGGATGGCTATTATCAGAAAACCAGAAAATAAGAAGTATTGGCAAAGATATGGAGAAATTGGAGTCCTTGTACACTGTTTGTGGGAATATGATGCTATCACTATGGAAAACAGTATGGAAGTTTTCAAAAAAGTAAACATAGAAGTACCACATGACCAAGCAATTCCACTTCTGGGTACACACTCAGAAGAACTGAAAGCAGGGACTCCAAGAGACATTTGTATACCTATGTTAATAGCAGCATTATTCACAATATCCAAAAGGTAGAAACAACCCAAATGTCTACCGATAGATGAATGGATAAATAAAATGTAGCATATTCATACAATGGAATATTATTCAGCCATACAAAGGAAAGATATCCTGTCACGTGCTACAACATGGATGACCTTGAGGACGTTATGCTAAAGTGAAATAAGCCAGTCACAAATAGACAAATACTGTAAGATTCCATTTAAATGAGGTCCTAGAGGAGTCAAATTCATAGGGACAGAAAGTAGAATGGTGGTTGTCAGGGGCTGGGGTAGGCGAATGGGGAGTTAGTGTTTAATGGGTACAGAGATTCAGTTTGGGAAGATGAAGAAGTTCTGGATGTGGATTGTGGTGGTGGCTGCCCAACAGTGTGAATGTACCTGATGCCATTTAACTATGTACCTAAAGTGATGAATATGGGAAATTTTATGTTATGCAAATTTTACCACAATTTTTAAAAATCTTGTTAAGGATATAAAATAGTGTTGGAGAAAAAAAAGCCTAACAGAAGAGCAGAGGATTTCATCTCAGATAGGCATAGAACTCTAAATTTCTATCATTTTTTTTTTTTTGCTTTTATAGATTAGTAGATGGTTGATGGCTTGGTTTGTAAAAGCAAAGAGTGTAGAATTCACTATCAAAAATTTCATCCTGAGAAGATAAGCACCTAAGAATGACAGGCAAGTTTGTGGGGGAAAAAAAAAAAAGACAAATCAGGTCAAAGCAGGAGCTGCGGTGTTTGTTGGGGAGAGAATTTTGTGATCCTTATGGTACTCACTGAGTGCAGAATAGTGCTTGTCAAGTTATCATCAACCTCTCTCCAACTCAACCCCTTTTTTTCTCTACATTGCTCGCACCTTATGGAGGATGAGAACAATAACATGATTGTCTTCTAAATGAACTCCTTCTCCACTTCTTCCTTCAACCCCTGAACCCTCCTTTTATGAGGACACATTAATCTTCCACAACAGCATTTTGATGAATGTTACTTGCCTCTGCAAAAAGTTTCAATGCTATATCTTCATTGCTGATTAAAATGCAGACCAAGTTCTCATTCACAACCTGGATGCTCTAACCTATTTTTCTATACTTAGCTCTCATTACCTCCCTATGTGAATGTTTCCTAATCCACCCCACAATTCCACCCTTTTCCACGCTACAGCTCAAATATTATCTGATATCCCTGGCCTACAACAAACACATACACATACAACCATTTAAAGTGGCTAAAGTTTCTCTATAGATAAATGAAAAATGAAAAAGAGCAATTGGCTGAGAGCTTGTGGAAGCAAATACAGTGACCAGAGTTTCATATTAAGGGAAAATTCATCTTTTTGTTTATAATTAATTGAGAGACACTTGACAGAAACACTAAATCTTTTAAGAATTTTGGGGTTGGAAAGGTGAGAGGGTGGCAACCTAGTAAGGGGGAGAGAAACAGGACTATTCATAAGTAGTGCTGGCACAACTTAAGGTTATCCATATTTTAAAAGTAAAATTGGAGGCCGGGCGCAGTGGCTCACACCTGTAATCCTAGCACCCTGGGAGGCCGAGGCAGGAGGATCATTTGAGCTCAAGAGTTTGAGACCAGCCTGAGTAAGAGTGAGACCCTGTCTGTACTAAAAATAGAAAGAAATTAATTGGCCAGCTAAAAACATATAGAAAAAATTAGCCAGGCATGGTGGCACATGCCTGTAGTCCCAGCTACTTGGGAGGCTGAGGCAGAAGGATTGCTTGAGCCCAGGAGTCTGAGGTTTCTGTGAGCTAGGCTGACGCCATGGCACTCTAGCCCGGGCAACAGAGATTCAGACTCTGTCTCAAAAAAAAAAAAAAAAAAAAAATTGGATCTGTAGCTCATACCACATACAAAAGTCAATCCCATGGGGATTAAGGATTTAAATGTGAAAAAGCACAATTTAAAAAGGTTTAGAAGAGAATATTAGCAAGTATCTTTATGATACTTGGGAGAAGAGGATTGTTTAAATAAATATAAAACACACAAACCATGAAGGAAAAGATTGAAAATTCTGACATTAAATCTCTGATTTAAAACTTCACTTGGATAACTATAAACTAGGAGAAGTTATTTGTAACATATAACTGATAATGGGTTAGGATCTATAACATATGAAGATCTTCATGAATCAGTAAGAAAAAAACAATCTAATAAAAAAAAGTGGGCAAAAGCCATGAGAAGGCATTTTGCAGAATAAAAACAAGACTGCCAATACATATATTTTTTAAATGTTCATTGTTACTACTAATCAGAGAAATGTACGTCAAAACCACAAAGAGATACCATTTAAACTCACCAATCAGGAAAAACCTAAGTGGTCTGGGAATACCAAGCGTTCACTAGGATTGAAGCAAAACCGATAAGGGCACAGATTCTTGGGTTCAAATTCTGGCACTTCCATTTACCAGCAGAATGCCTTGAGCAAGCAATTTAGCCTTTATAAGCCTCAGGGTAACACTAGTAACCACTTTATTGGATCGTTGTGAGAATTAAACAAATTAATACAGATGAAGTGCTTCGAATAGTCAGTGTCTAACACAGTAGGCACAGAATAAGGTTAGCTTAGTATTCATATTAATATCATCATCACCCTCATCATCACTACTGGTGGGCATAAATTGGTCCAGCCACATAGGGAAAACCATTTGGCCTCACCATGTAGAATAAGGACACAGAGTTCCTACAGCACAGCCGCTCTACTGGCATATGCCCTGGAGAAATCCTTATTTCAAGGGGAAACATGTAGGAGAATGCTCACAGAAGCACAGTTTATGACAACAAAATAATGAAAATTGCACAAGTGTCTATTTAGAGGAGACTAAATAATTTATGTTATATTAATATGATGCAATAACATATAACATGGTAGTCTATAAACTAAAACTACAGGCATCAACATGGACCAGTCTGGCAAATTTAATACTGGATAAGATAAAGCAACTCCTGGAAGAATACAGAGTATCGGCCAATTGCATTAAGTCCAAAAACATGAAAAGCTAAACAAAGTATTGCTCACAGGTTTAGTGCATATGTAAATATCCCTAAAGAAAAGCAAGGGAGTGATAAATTTAATAATCATGATGGCAGTTCCCTTTAGGACCCCAAGGAAGGAAGACTTAATAAACGGGGAGCAGTATCGTTACCAGCAGCATTGGCAATGTTTCCTTTTTTAATTTAGATGGTGAGCAAACAGCTTTTCATTGTGTTATTTTTTAGCTTTTATACAGATATAATACATATTTTATATTTAATAATACTTAATAAAGTTTGATAAGTATAATGATAAATTAATGTTTAATAATAAAAATTTAACATTATTTAATAATATATAATACTTAATAAGTTGATGTGTATGCACAAAAATCCAGGGAAAAAAGAATAGCAGTTATAAAAATCACCTGAAAAATACCTGGGGTAGCATCCATTTCATAGTTCTCAGAATTGACCATAAACAAATGCAAAGAGAAATACACACACACAAGCAATAGCATTTTCATAGCTATTAGCTTGAAGGTGTTGAGCTGACACTCTTGGAGCAGCACAGCCCATGAAGGAGCATCAGAGGAAAGTAAGAGTTAGCACAGACCTTTGAGTCCACCCATGCGAGGCGCAGGCAGGAGAAACATCAGCAAAGATGACTGTAAAGCCACCGATTCTCTCCTCCTGTCACTGTCAGTCCCCTCCCTGCCATAGGCTTTTTATCCTCATTGCCCTGCTAACGTCTCACTTCTGTCTCCGTCTCTCTATGGCCTGCTGACCTCTCTGCCTCCAATCTCAATACGTCCCTCTTCAAGCTACTCTCCACAATCACCAAAAAACCAAAAGCCCCTTGTAACTGCAGTTCTGTTCACGTCATCACTTCCTTATTGAACGCTCTGTCATGGTTCCCATTGGCCTGAGAATAAAGTAGGGTCCACACCATGTCCTTATTGAGGCTCGTGTGACCTGGCTCCCACCTGCCTCACTCTGGTCACCACGTCCCAGCTTAGTCTCTGACCACAGAGGTTTAAGCAGCAGTTCTCAAACTATGGCCCCTAGACCAGCAGCATCAGTGTTATCTGGGAACCTACTAGAAATGCAGACCTACTAAAGCAGAGTAAACTCTGTGGGTGGGTCCAACAATACATTTTTTACAAGTCCTCTAGTTGATTCTGAAGCACGTTAAAGTTCGAGCATCACTGGTTTAAAGCACGAATGAGAGGCAATTATTATTTGAAGAACTCTGATGGGGAAAATCGAAAGTATTATCGCATAGTGGGGAGAAGCACACACTCCAGGGCAGACTGCCAGGGTGCACATTTCTGCTCAGCTTCTTCCCAGCTTTGTAATCACAGGAAAGTTACTTAGCTCGCCTCAGCATAATGTAATACTTAATAGCATAGATCCTATAGCAAGACTGGTTGGATTTAAAACATGGCTCTGCCTCTTATTAGCTATGTGACCTTCACTAAGTCACTCACTTTCTTTGAGCCTCAGCTGCCTCATTTATAAAATAAATAATAGCACCTACTTCACACAGCTGTTGTGAAGATTAAAAGAGTTAATATACATATGGTGCTTAAAATTGTACCTGATGCACAGTAAGTACTATGAGTTATTTATTAACATTAATATTATAATTGTTATTAATTTCACAAGGACTATATTAGATTTTGGAAAGAGACAACACTGAATGCTAACGCCTGTAGAAAGTAAATAAAATCCATCCCCTCTCATAAAGAAAAACTTTCCTCACCCTTTTTTAAGTAAATTGACTTTTTTTCCCCAATATGCCTTTTACCTTTCTGAGCTTATTTCCTTCCAATTAGAGTACTTAACTTGATGCAATGACCTTTTCCAAAGAGTCAAGGGATCTGCCTTTAAAGGGTCACTTATTTCAGATACATTAATGCTTTTTGTAGCAAAGAACTTACAAGATTGAAAAGAGATTTACTGAATATGCTCCCTACATTAGAGAGACTATTTTTGACGATTAGTCTAATACATATCCAGTATCAATTTAGCTACAAATTCTACACGTAAAGGTACCATCAGGACAACTATCTGTACAGTCATTGAGAAGGACACTGAAAGTATCATGACAAAAATTTGGATAGCAGGAGTTCGTATGTCTTTCTTCTCACTACTGAGAGGTCATACTGTCTCCCTCTGACCAAAACACATGAATACCTGAGCTACAACATATTCAGTGTAGAGTATATTCTACTGACTATAAACAAATGCAAGAAAATCTTTTTTTTTCTTTTTTTTTTTTTTCCTGAGACAGGGTCTCAGTCTGTCGCCCTAGGCTGGAGTGCAATGGCACAATCATAATTCAGGAACTCCCAGGCTCAAGCGATCCTCCCACCTCAGCCTTCCTAGCAGCTGAGACTACAGTTACCAGCCGCTATGCTTGGCTAATTTTTTTTTTTAATGTTTTATAGAGATAGGATCTTACTATGTTGCCCAGAATGAAGGTTACTAAATTTTGAAAGGGCATCAGTGTGCTATGGAAAGTCATCCTGAATAGTGCATGTTTCTGCTAACCTAACACTACACAATTTCAACTGCATAGAAAAGGAAGGTAACAAAGTGAGTCACGTTTTACAACTAAAAACCCAAAAAGGCAAAGAAAATTGCTAATCTTCTAATATTTTTAGCAGAGTATGCGGATTCTTTATTTACAGCAAAGTATAATACACTAATCTTCTTGGATTGCCTGAAAAAAGAAACTATGAATTGCTCCGATTAGGACTTAATTCCAGTCCTTCCAATTCTTATTTCTAAAATAAGAAAAAAATATTTTCAACTATAAAAAGTATAAGATGAATAAAGTACAGCTTTTCCCTCCTGTATCTGTAACTAACCACACAGGTACTGACAAGGATTTCGAACTTGAGTCCTGCTAAGTAAATCATCAGAACACTTACCTGGACAGTCCTCTGAGTGCCATCAACGTTGACAGACAATAAGGGCAAAGCCAGGTTCCACGTGCTGGTCGCATCTAGTTTCGACCCATCAACTTCCACCTGTTGTGACACCAAATAAGACTGTTACCATGAAGAAAGACAAAAAACTGATCTCAAGTTCATTGCTGCATACAAAGCAGCAGCCACTTTAAACAGATGGCTCCCAAACAACCTGTCATGTTTATTGCTCCAGCCATGAAAGACAGGGTCCAACAACAGAGTCTCCCTCGTCATCTCTGGGGAGAGGTGAAGGACCTGTGAACAGCTGCCTCTGGGTACTGAGGTTTCAAGTGATTTCCAGTAAGTAACAAACAGCCTTCTAACTCCAAACCTATCTGGACATGCTACATTTACTGCAATTAGACAAGTAATGCATATAAATTCCAGTGACATTTTGCAACCCACACATCAGGGCTTGCATATAATATCCTCTCCAAGGACCAAGGAAGAACTTTTTCTGTGTTAATTTTAATGAAGGACTATGCATTGTTATCTTAATTAAACAGAAGCTTTAATTAGGCAAAATTCTTTGGTGTTGAATATCAAAAGTCCATTCAAACTTTGGAAAGTTTTGTCATATTTTTGTCAGTCATAAATGACTAATTTTGTCAAGTCGTCATTCATGAAGATACAACAAAAGACCCATACTTTTTCAAGAGATATTAAGAGAAAAATTTGATTTCCAAGTAAATAATATAAAAGTAATTGAAATTAAGAAATCATAATTTTAAATAAAAAACTATTAGTTTTATTCCTTTTCACTCACTGATGATTATTCCCTAACTCTTTTGAGAGGCTTATAAATATTATTAAAGTCTACAGCAGACAATGTAACAAAGGGATACTAGGTTTACTCAAGTTTCAAAATAAACCTGAACCAGAGCCAAGATATATGATCCCTAACAATTTCTCCATTATCACTTAATATTCTTAAAAGACACTCATTAAAATCAGATATCAGAGTCCTCACTATTTCCTTTTCTGCTGGACCCTTGGGGACAGGTAAGGGGGTGGCACTGGAGAAAGATTGGTAAAAAACATTTTGACAAATATCAGGTACCCTAACGATATCCAGGCCAGAGGTCTGCTCTGGGACTTAGTCTAGGGGAGGCTGAGGCTTCTGGCAAAGCCCAGGACTCAGTTTCACAGCATTTTGAATATACTGCGGTAGCAACACTACAGCACTGATGAAGAGTCTGGATAGATAGCCAGAGTACACCATGATGGGAATCCAGAAGTTTCTATGTATCCCAGGGAGTGACTAGTGAAGGTCTAGGCCTAGATGAAGAGCACATGGTACAGGGGACTCCATGACTGCAGGCAAACATGTACCCATGAGGGTTTGGTCCGGGATCCTCTGTGGATACCAAAACCTGTGGACGCTCAAATCTTTGATATAAAATGGAACAGTATTTGCCCATAACCTATGCATATCCTCATGTATATCTTAAATCATCTGAGATTACTTATAATACCTAACACAATGCAAATACTATATAAATAACTGTTCAGTATAGACACAAAATCTTTTCCCAAATATTTTCGATCCACAGTTGGGTGAATCCATGATGCAGAACCCAGGGATATGGAGGGCTGACTACAGCAGGGACCATGGATGGCAGAAGCCTCCTCAATACCTTCAGAGCCCAGAGAGCACAACTTATTACTCCGCGGTTACCAGTTTAGGCCCTTGCAGCAAAGATTTACGAGGACAGCACATGAATCTGAGTTCTACTCCCAACGACTATCGTCACGAGGCAGACCGGCCACCATCCCCAAAGGTCCCTCTCATACACACCCAGCCGCCACCTCAGGGAACAGGGAAAGAAAGCTGACTCAATACACTATCCAAAAGAGACTGCTCAAACCAAAAGAGGCCAAGACCCTGTTTAGAGACAAGTTTTTCTTCCCACCATCCCCTACTAAAGGTAGAGGGGTTATGAGAAAGATTATTATATGTGATTTAAAAAGAAGCTATATTCCTTTGTACATCTCATGACTAATGAGTACAAATTTGCAACTTCATTACATAATGAAGCAAAGAAGCTAGCATGACTCCAAATCATAAACTACCAAATACAGCTGCAAATATTAAATGAGGGCAGGGAATGTCCTTACAGCCATCGCATGCCTTCTCAGGCCTCCAGCAGGAGTAAACAGATTTCTTCAAGATACATAATTCTGAACAAAAGATGTAACGATTCTATTGATGCTATCATCAGATGAATAAAATCTCGATGCAAGTATAAGCCACAGGAGAAGCAGAGAATGTCTCTCTGAACCACAGTTTAACACTATAGAAAGATGGGGCAGACTGAACTGAAGAATTCTTCTTACTGTGCCATACCCATTGTTTACACCCAATTGTTTAGCCAGGGAGACTGCAAAAGCAGCTGTAGAGTGGAAGCAGCATTTCATTAAATGACACTGAGAACCTGACATGAAGAACTACTCTACCTTCTCAATGCCAACAACTAGTGGGAAATGATCCTGAGGGCAAAGGAAATAACCCAGATTTGGTGAGAGGTAACAAGCCTAAGGACAAGCTGTGGGCTTCACTCCCCCATCCCCATTACAACATAACCAATACAGGGGATCTCTGCATACAATTTGGAAAAAAAGTTATAAAGAGAAAAAGGTAAATTAAGAGCATATAATACAAGAACTCCTCAAAGAAACACAGGAAGAGTTCAGATAAATAATTCTCCAAAGTCTCAAAGGCAACCATAGGAAATGTGACCCCTCTTTAAAAAAAAGTGAGCTCAAAGAATAAAAACAAAGGTTCAAAGAAGAGATTATACAACAACAGAAGGAAATGAAAATCAAGCTGATAGAACTCAAAAAAAAAATGAAGAGAAAAATAACATTATTGAGATAAAAGCCACATTAAGAAGCAACCAAAAATAGAATAATGTGACTAAAAAGACAGACAAGGACATAGAGAAATCATACAAAACAAACTAAATAAGACCAACAATATAAGACCAATTTACAGGGAAGACAATAGATACAGTGGAAGAAGAAGGGGATACAAAGAGTACAATGTCTTCTTCAAAAAGGCTCATAAAGCAAAAATCAATGTACTTTCGAAGATATAATAGGATAAAACTTTTCAAAATAAAACCTTTAATTTGTAGATTGATGATGTTTATGGAACTTTAAGGCTAAAGAATAAATTATGGGGGTATTAGGCAGAAATAATGGACAAGAAAGGAAAAAACTCAGGTCAGCTTAATTTCTCAAGAGCTATGCTGATATAGAAGACCACAGAATAACATGGTGTAAGTACTACAAAAAGGAAATGTAGCCCCCCAATTTTATACCCAGCCAAAGTTTCCTTAAAATGTATCATATATATATATATATATATTCTGTATCATGTAAGAACTTAGTGCCCCTTCTTTAAAAATGAGGCAGCTCTATATGTACTGATATGAAACCATCCCCAAGAAAATACAGAATAGTGTACACCATATGCTATCATTTATTAAGAAAAAAACCCAACCATACATGTGTGTTTTAAAATGCATAAAATATCTCTGGATAAATGCATAAGAGGAACAGAGTGGCTGAGGAACAAGGATGGAAGGGAGGCTTGTTGTTCATCATATATCCACTTAGACTTTTTGAAGTTTGTCCTGTATACATGTATTATATATTTAAAAAATTTTTTAACTGAAGTATAAATGCGCTAATTTCCTGTTATTATAATATACAATCAATAGCTACTTCAGATGTTTCACCAGTAGGCACACAATAAATAGTGGCTGTTTTTTTAAAACTACATTTTAATTAAGAGGTCAGTACTCATTTCAGACTCTCTGGATGCAGATTTACTGACTTCATCTACAACATCCAATTTTACAATGTGTTTCAGACAATCTCTCTTCCTCAACTGAAAAAGAGAGACCTGAACCCGCAATGCCAAAGATCTCTGCTAGGTCTAAAATTCTGTGGGTTTTGTGGCTATAAAGCCCTTTTATTTTAGATATATTTAGATGGCTAATTTCTGATATGACAGTTTCCAATATTATGAAGGGATTTTTGTTTTGCTCAAGTGCCTCTGGTGTTAGAAGTTTTTAAGATCTTTCCTTTAACAGACAATAGAAACTAATAAATTAAGTCAAATTCAGTGTGGGGGAAAAAAGAAAAAGAAACCAAAAGTGAAGTGACAAATGACATGATGCCCTGGGGTTCAAGTAAAATCTCACACCTTTCCAGGCAGACAATATTATCAAAGTGTCTTAGCAGCCTCAAAACACTAGAATATTTTAAATGATGTAAAAACTCTATTTCTAAAATAATCCAAAGATACAATGCTAGAGGCATTTAGAAACAACTGACCTAAACAAAGATTTTATATTCTGTCCTTACATACATTTAGGACTCAAGTGTACCAAATTGCCATTAATTATAATATTAATACTCCCCACACTCTTGGCAGATGACCTCTTCTCTTTACCAAAATCGAAGCCACAGATATAAGTCCTCTTATTTTCTTATATCATCAACCATGTTCTTTCCTACACTTGATCTTAGCCAAAAGGCTGATAAGCAATTTGTGATCTTTCTTTTACTTACATCTCCTGCCTTCTCTGCTTAATTAATCCCTTTCACTTGGGTATTTTCTACCTTTCAGTCTACACTGGCTACTTCCCTTCTGCTGCTAAGCATGTAGAGTACTCCTTAGCTACCTACATCTCTCCTCTTCTCCGGTTAGGTTTGGAACAAGTGCTCTGTACCTGTTCTCTTACCACATACCTTTCCCCATAAGCTTCTACAATCTAGCTACTAAAATTGTATTTTGAAAGGTCACAGATCTTCAGCAATTTTTATACTTCCTTCTTAATTTTCATTATTCTTTACTTCTCAGCAGGAAGGCAGGCCTCTCTGAGGAGGTGATCTTTAAGCTGAGAAGGGTGAGCAGGAATTAGTTAAGTGTGCTAGTGGTGGGTGAGTGGGAATATTTCAGAAAGAATATCATATAAAAAATCCCTGCAGCAAGAAAGAGCTTAGCTGGTTCGAAACTAGTGTGCCTGGAACAGAGACAACAAAGGGAAGAATCTGGCCGAAAGAACAGGGAGAGCCATGGGAAACACTAACAGTTCCAAATGGAGAGTGATATCATCCTCTACATTTTTAAAAGATCATTCTGGCTACAGCTTGGAGAATGAATTAGATGGAACAAAAATAAAAATTATGATGGTCAGGTCTAGAGAAGAGGGACATTCAGAAGTCGTATCCACTGGGAAGGAAAGTGAGAAGTCTGAATACTGCGGTGGAGACATGAAACAGTCACTGAGGAGAAAGCGAAGAGGAAGCTTATCAGAGAAACAACAAAACTGCCCCCTGGTGCTAGGTGCTTAGCTCATGCTAGCCGCATGCGTTGTGTTACAGTGAGAATTTGCCTGTGGCGTATGATGTTTGCCAGCAACGCTCAGGTGCTTGGACATAGGCATAGAGGAAGTGGGAGGCTGAATTCATCTAAGTTTGGGACTGACAGAAGAATGAAAGGGTGAAGCAGTGAAGGGCATTCATAAGTGAGTGACTATCATTACAGGCCAGAGAATCTAAACCGAATAAAGGATATAAAAACAGGAGTAGCATTAATGGAGGGAGAGAAAATACCGGGACTGATGTTGTATGGAGGTAGAGTGAGACAGGCCATGGACTGGCTGCTAGTCTTCACGTGCAGGGAGAGGGATGCAGGGGAGAAAGCCTAAAGGTTGCCAAGAGGAAGGTGAGGTAGTGATGAAGATGATGAGTTGAGTTTGAAAGAAGGAGTTGACAAGAGAGAGTTGAACAGTAGTCTAGAATGACACTGGGAAAAAAACAATCCCACCTCCCTTCTTTGAGGTACATGTGGTATGAGAAAAAAACTACTGCAAGGTTTCAGTTAAGGGAAAGTTAAGTGGTGGAACAGTCAAGAAAAGGCTGATACAGGAGAGTCTGCTGGTCATAAAGGAGATTCAGAGGGCACAGTTGAGAGGAAGTAGAGAGATGACACAGAGGAAGAGAGGAAATAGATTTAGAAATAACAGAGGACTGGGGAAGTTCTCAAATACTCCAACTTCTCTCCATCTCCACTGTAGCCCAAACCTGGGCCACTGCATCTCCCACCCAGACCACCACAATTCGCCAGCCTCCTCACATAGATTCTTCTGTATCTCCAATTGCTTCTCCTCACCACAGCCAGAACAATCTGTGTAAACATGAAACTAATCATTTACAAAAACAGAGTTAAAGGGCAAATAGAGCCAACATGAGAAACGGCACAGGGAGGTGCTGCCTGCTTTCGAGACGTCTAACCTAAAACACACAAGGAGCACAGTCTTCAGTCTAAGCACATCAGAGTGCCCCCGTTCCCCAATCATTTGAAGATTATAGGCTGATTTGCAGTAATGGCATTATAAATTTGAATTAATCAGGACAAGGGTATGGTGGGTGAAATTCATCTTAACACACGCTATCTTCTGAAAACTTTCCCCCAGCTTAATCGAAGAGATCAGTTTGATTGAAAATTATTCATAAGAAGAATATATATGATTCAAAAACATGTATCTTTCCTATTTCAAAAAGGCATTTTCTCCTGCATTTAATAATCTGCCTGTAACTTGTAGTCCATTAAAAGTATTTAACTGCATTTGTAGCACAAATAATGTGAATGTGGAATAGTTTCCATGAGTTGTTTGGAACATTCAATTTTCCTATCTACGTCATCATAAGGGAAAAAGAAAGTACACACCCTAAATTAATCTGACATTTGAGAGAGATTACTGACATCCTTTACCACTAAAACTCAAAAAAACCCACTTCCTCAGAGATACCTCATGACACAGTTAAAATATTATAGCTTCTACTGCAGTAGGCGCCTGCTAAACATTTTTAAAATTTATTCAACATTAGAGACGTAAAACTTACAAAACAAAACATTTGCCAAAAAAATCATTTCCAAAAATAATAAAACTTTGGGAAGATACAGGCCATAAGAAGTGTTTTGATTCACCATATCAGTCATCTTTTTTGTCATACACAAATTCTAAATTCTTTGTCATCAAATGATAAGGAGATTAGCACTGTGCAGAGTTAAATCTAAAATAAAAATCCAGGTATTCCACTATTTAAAAAAAAGACTTTGATTATATATCTTGCTTCTATTTCTGAAAACAATATGAAGGATAAAAAACAGATTTGTTGATCAAGCTATAACTAATTCCCGGACAGTAATAACTAGTTCCGTAGTACCAAGATAGACTATGATCATTTTAAATATATACCATAGGCTATCATGGTATATATTTAAAATTATTGATTGTACTGTACAAAATGTGGAAAAAGATCTGCAGTTTTCTGATTTGACTCTTAGACCAGCAAGGATCCTAGAAATAATATACTCCAACTCAACCCTCTCCTCCTCCCATTTTACATATAAGAAAATCAAAGAACCATATAAATTATTTAATTTATAGGAGCAATTACCTTGAAATACTCCTCAGAGTATTTTACTTAAATCCATGTTAAAAGTAGCAAATGTATTAATAATCTAATTACTAAAATATAGTACTTATATATAGATGCTCACTGCATATTTGTACCTAGAAAGAAGACTGTTACAGAGATAGAGATGTTTATTGGCCCTTTTTAGTTCTTATCTCTTAACTACTACTAACAAAAATATTATTAAATTATTTATCAAATAGATGAGGTATATCCACACTCTCCATTAATCAAGGAATTTGTATGCCATGCAGTTAATTAAACTGGGATATTACCGCCATCTAACATTATTATAGTTCACTAAATTCTACATAAACTACTACTGGAGATGTAAAACACAAATATACTTTAAAATTCTAAAAGCTGAGATGTTGACAATAAGCAGCACATAATTTTTCTATTATTTAATAAATCTAATAAATTTGCTAAGCTGCTTATTTCAGCACTTATTTCTGGGTAAAACATAACAAAACTCCAACATTTTAATGTTACTATAATAACAATTCTTAATATTTCGGTATGAACTATAATAGTTTATATTGTAATATAACACAAAAAGGGTAGGTTTCCGTTATCTTCCTCTTCTGATTACTAAAATATTCCAAAATATAGTTATGATACCTCTGTTGACCTTCCAGAGAGAAATGAGATGGTTGTTTTATGAAAAGAAAAAGAGAATTACTTTTCGTAAGTTTGCTGTTTATGACTATCACCTTGGAAACAGCCTTTTATTTCTCTACAAAATATATATATAATAATGACAAAAACATCAAGAATTAGAATTAATGATGGTGAAGATCTGTCAATCTGTCACAAAAATTATATTTAATATGCATGTGTCATAAAGGTAATTAAATATATCTCAAAAGATGTGAATTGCAAAAACAAATTTTAGGTACTGATCAACAATCAGCAGGGTTGACTAGTTTCTGTTTAATTATCGCCTCATTAATTGATCAGTAACAACTTTAATTTCAGTTTTACGGTTTAAAAAATATCCTACATTATTTTGCCCACAGTTTAATTATAGTAGTAGTTTTTTTTGGATTGGTGTGATAAGGTCATTCTCTGCAGATCACACTGTAAATTATATCAACTTAATGAATAACTCCAGGTAGATGAGATTAACATAAAGAGCAATTGAAACGGTCTTTCTCTCCCCTGCCACACCATGGCGGAACCCTCTGTTTCTAATGCAGTATTGTCCTCAACAGTCAGAATGCTTGTGTTTGAAAAGTGCCAAGAACACTCGAGGGGAAAAGGACAGTCTCTTCAATAAATGGTGAAGGGAAAAACTGGATATCCACATGCAGAAGAATGAAACTAGACTCCCACTTCTCACCCTATGCAAAAATTAACTCAAAATGAATCAGAGACTTAAATGGAAGATCCAAAATAACAAAAGGACTAGAAGAAAACATAGGTGACATACTTCAGGACACGGGTCTGGGAAAAAATTTTATGAATAAGAGCTCAAAAGCAAATTAAACAAATGAGATTATATCAAACTAAAAAGCTTCTGCACAGCAAAGGAAACAACAAAGCGAAAAGAAAACCTACAGAATGGTAAAAAAATATTTCTAAACTATCCATATGACTGGGGATTAATATCCAGACTATAAAAGGAACTGAAATGTCTCAACAGCAAAAACAAACAAACTGATTTAAAAACAGGCAAATGATCTATACAAACATTTCTCAAAAGAAGACAAATGGCCAATAAAAAATGCTTACCATCACTAATCATGAGGGAAATGCAAATTAAAACCACAATAAGGTATCATCTCACCCCAGTGAGGAAAGTTATTACAAAAAAACAAAAAATAACTTATGTTGGTGAGGATGTGGAAAAAAGGGAACTCTTATACACTGTTGGTGGGAATGTAACTAGTACAGCCACTCTGAAGAACAGTATGGAGTTTCCTCAAAAAACTAAAATAGGGCCCGGCGTGGTGGCTCACGCCTGTAATCCTAGCACTCTGAGAGGCCGAGGTGGGCAGATTGCTCAAGGTCAGGAGTTTGAAACCAGCCTGAGCAAGAGCGAGACCCTGTCTCTGCTACAAAATAGAAAGAAATTAATTGGCCAACTAAAAAAATATATTAACAAAAAAATTAGCCAGGCATGGTGGCACATGCCTATAGTCCCAGCTACATGGGAGGCTGAGGCAGAAGGATTGCTTGAGCCCAGGAGTTTGAGGTTGCTGTGAGCAACCGTAGGCTGACGCCACGGCACTCACTCTAGCCTGGGCAGCAGAGCGAGACTCTGTCTCAAAAAAAAAAAAAACCTACAAATAGAAATACTGTATGATCCAGCAATCCTACTACTGGGAATTTATCCAAAAGAAAAGAAATCATTGTATCAAGGAGATTTCTGTGCCCCCAATGTTTATTGCAGCACTATTCACAATAGCCAAGATACGGAATCAACCTAGAGGTCCAACAACAGATGAATAGTGGATTTTTAAAAATGAGGTATATATATACAATAGAATACTATTCAGGCATAAAAAAATGAAATCCTATCATTCGCAGCAACATGGTGGAGGACATTATGTTAAGTGAAATAAGCCATGAACCAGAAAGTTTAACACTGCACATTCTTATTTGTGGAAGCTAAAAAAAAGTTTATTTTATAGAAGTAAAAAGTAGGACAGAGTTCAGTACAGGCTGGGAATAATAGGGGAAGAAAGGGCTGGGAGAGATTTGTTAAAGGATACAAAATTACAGCTAGATAAGAGGAATAAGTTCTAGTGTTCTATAGCACTATAGGATACTATAGTTAGCAATAATGTATTACATAATTTCAAATAGCTAGAAGGAAGATATTGAACATTTCCAACAAAAAGAAATGATAAATGCTTGAGATGACGGATATGCTACTTACCCTGTTCTCATCACTATACATTGTATGTATTCAAACCTTAGTATGTATCCCATGAAAGTGTACAATTATTTGGCAAGTAAAAAAAAAATTGTTTTTAAGGATGCTTATGTTTGAACCTTAGTTCGACAAGTTACCTAACGGTTCATGTCTTCATTTCTTCATCTACAAGACAGGTTGAGTGGTTGTGAGGAACATAGAGTGGTTGTGAGGAATAAAATCAAGCCCTTAGAACAGAGCCTAGTACATAATAAGCCCTCAATAAATGGTTAGTTATTGTTGGTAGTTCAACTTACTGACACTGTGTATTCTTCCCAAAATAATGATTACTCTAAATCTATTTTTCACCTTTTCAACATAACCTACTTTTGCTGCTCTTCCATTTTTCTTGTTCTTCTTGTTAATATCTTCTCTATTACTTATCCTTTTAATTTAATTTGATTCTTATTAGTATCTCTTTTGCTTTTCATACATATTTTGCTACCACAGATGTCCCCCAATAAAATCCCATTACCTAAGCTGGTGTTTCACCCCAACAGAAAACATCCATTGTCTAAGTGGTCTATAGGACTTGCACAAACATATCTAAGTCTTCCCTCTTCCTAAATTCCTATACATTGCAATTGTGACATGCTAATTCCTACAAGTCCTCCTTTATGTTACCTACATGTGGCTGTTTAGCATTCTAAATCACATCCTTAGACACTCACAGTTTCCCCTAATAGTCCATTTCTCCTGGCCAACAATAAATATATTTACTATTCTGTTTTCTATGCTCCTATCTACCAAAGATTTTCCAGCAGGTCTGTATTCTTTTCTCAGCCTCTGTGGCCATCAGTGACATTTTTCTTAACATGTATAATAAAATATTTATGATTACATATTTTTTGCATTATAAAACCAATAACATATTTGATGGTTTTATGTTTGCAACTTAAAATTTTAGTAGCAAATTTACTCCCAAAAGAATTAGTACATATTTTATGTCCTTAAAACTTTTCATGGATTACAAATCTAATAACAGAATGCTTTATAAGCATGAACAATAAAACTCTTTTTTTTCGATTTTTCTTTGCTATCATGGTTTATCCCAATTTTTTTTGATAAAGGAGAAACGCAGAAACTGATGCCCCAGACCTACTCATCACATCTACCCAGTGAATCAGCTAATAATGAGCCATTTACTCTGTCTCTATTACATCTCAAGGAAGACCCTGGTTAAAAAAAATACATATATATAAAAACAAACCTAATTAATCATGCACTTGCCAAGAGTATATAGGGCAGCTTATCAGCTCTATAAGCCATTGGCATAATCTCACTGGTAAGTAAGGTTAACAGAGTTACCAGTATCTTTTTACCGCTCCTAACAGAAAATAGAAAAACAATATAGTTTCTATTGTTCTCATGAACATCCTGGGGTATTCCTCCAAGAGGGTGGCATCCCCTTGATTGTATTAGTGCCCTTACAAGAAAAGACACAAGAGTTACTTCCAATCTCTCTGTTCTCTGCCACACCAAACATAGCAAGAAAGATGGCCATCTGCAAACCAGGAAGCGGGCCCTCACCAGACACCACATCTGCCAGCACCTTGATCTTGGACTTCCCAGGCTGTAAGACTGGAGAAATAAAAACTGTTTAAGCCACTCAGTCTATGGCATATTTGTTATAGTAGCCCAAATTGACTAGGACACTTTGCTAGTTTTGAAGATTATAAGACCAGTTAATTTGTAGTGTCCCTCAGTTTGGAAATGTTTCCTCATGATTTACTTTTAGCTGGAATACCCCAGAAGTGATGTGCTTTCTTCAGCATCAAAACAGAAGACACACAATGTCAATCTGTCCCATTACCAGTAAGGTTACTTTGTCCTTGAGATCGTTTCTGCCAAGTTTGTCCATTGTAATGTTAAGCCCTAAGCAAATATTAATATATCTAAACTTGTTTCTATCTACTTATAAAAACGGTAACTTTATATATACCTCTGATTTCAACCAATCCAACATCACAAGGTTTATTTTCGCCTTTTCCCATTCTATATTTGCAACTTCCTTCAAAAACAGTGAGAAACTGTTTCCCATTATCCAGTTAACTAACAAGTTTGTTACTTTTTTCTTTCTCAATTTGTCTGACACACACATACATCTCCTATCTTAAATATATTTCACAGAAAGTCAAAAAGTATACATTACAGAAAAAGAATATGACAGTGCTCTAGCAGGGAAAGGTAACCGATCTGACACTGATGCGAATCTAAAAAGAAACAGGGTTCTCTTTGGGGAAAAAAAGAACAGTGTACTAGATAATAAGTAAACATGGGTTTGGGAATTGACAGAACTTCTGCAACTCAACAAACTCAAAAAAAAAAAAAAAAAGAGCATCAAATTATAGGTTTGCAGTATCTACTATAAAATATTCCAGAAAAAGTGGTGAGCAAGGGGAGGTATACAAGAACAGCACGGTGCTCATCATCCTAGTCTCTCAATTTTGTGTATACTCTTAAAATTTTCCACATTAAAAGGTTAAAGAAAATAAATCATTAGGTCAGGTCAATGATTTGGAGAGTCATGTTTGATACAAAAGAATTCCAGTTCATACTGTAAATTAATTGGCAAGCCAATTTGGCCATAGGGAGAAATAGGTTTACTGAGTCATTTCACAATTAGGGATGATGAAAATGACTAAAAGATACGCCATTCACCAAGCATTGTTTGCTTGGCCCCATTTCCTCTGCTATTGTTGACATCTCTCTAGTCTCTCTCCTCAAATTCTGCCAACTACTATGCCAAATACAAACTCTTTTGCCTCTAATTTATTTTACTACTGGCAACCCCATCTAACTAGAAAACCTTCCCAAAGCCCTATTGCCAATCTGCTACAGTTCTATTCACTTCCATCGACCAGTTAAAAGTATGGCTTTAATTAAGCATCTTATAAGTTTTCTCAGCTCAAAATCCTTCGTGGTTTCTGGTTGCTTAATAAATAAAAATTTAACTTTTCCACATGGTCCTCCAGGTCTTCCATACTAATGCTCTCAATCTAGCAACTTAACATGTTAATTTTTCTTCCCTCTTTCTCTTACATTCAGCAAATATGCACAGGCACTCTATCCTGAACTTTATTCCTACTATTTCCTAACCTCAGACTAGCCAATTCAGCCTAACAGAATTCCACCATCCATCCTTTGTTATCTGCTACACATGCTTTTTATTTCATTAAGTTTGCTCTTGCCTTTCTGCTTCAATCTCCCCGAACCTACCAGTACCACCCCTTGTCCTCTGCTAAATGGAATGAGGTCTTTCCTTGCCTTAAATTTCTGTAATATTTTGTATCCTTACGTACTTACCAAATTATGCCTTATATTACCATCATTACTATATTAATCTCAACACCTCCCAATTAAATTGGAAGGTCATGACGGTGGGCTAGCATTGTTCCTTCACGATCCTCATGAAGAGCTTAGCACAGTGCTCTGATCTTGATAAATATGGATTGTATTAGAACAAAAATTATCTAATCAAGTTAGATCAAAAATCTAACTTTTATCTTTATGATTACAGGATTACTGAAAAGCTACAAAAGTTACGTTTTTTTTTTTGTTTGTTTGTTTGTTTTGAGACAGAGTCTCACTCTGTTGCCCGGGCTAGAGTGCTGTGGCGTCAACCCAGCTCACAGCAACCTCAAACTCCTGGGCTCAAGTGATCCTTCTGCCTCAGCCTCCTGAGTAGCTGGGACTACAGGCATGTGCCACCATGCCTGGCTAATATTTTTTTCTATATATTTTTATTTGGCCAATTAATTTCTTTTCTATTTATAGTACAGAGGGGGGTCTCACTCTTGCTCAGGCTGGTTTTGAACTCCTGACTTTGAGCAATCCGCCTCCCTCGGCCTCCCAGAGTGCTAGGATTACAGGCGTGAGCCACCACGCTCGGCCCAAAAGCTATGTTTTAAACTAAAATGTCATAACATAAAATTGACACAAGCATAATGACTCACTTTCATACTCAATGGATGTTTTTCAGATTAAGTGGTTTTTACCTTAGATCTACTGACAACATCGTTCTATTTTGAAATTCCTCAAGATAGTGTCGGGAACACTGATAAAGTCACTTTTAAGTCAAAATATTTTTACTTCTAATATCCTGTAAAGTGTTGACAATACTTGTATTTAAAAATCCATATATGCTTACGATAGCAGATTTACCGTGAGTCCAACTACAGGAAGGACTCCATTAAGCTCATTTAAAATACAAAATCTACATAGGATCTACAGAGAGATAAACATCCCATCACTCACCCACATGTATATATCCAAGCATACTTAACATAGCTCATTTAAAGAAAGGCAGGCAATAAAAAAGAATTCTAAAACAAATTTAAAAATGTGACTTAAAATTCTATACCATTTCTAGGGTTTCACTTTCATGTCCACAAAAATAATTCAGTTGTCAGATAAATCCCTCTGATTCTATGAACAAACTAAAACTATTACATTATTTATAAAACTATACTCCCAAACTGAAATGAAAATAAGCCTGGCACTTTGCTGCCAGGAGTCCTGAAAAAGAATGTGGCTAATATATATCAGTTTTGGTAGCAGTTACCAGAAATAATACACAGAGCATGGCCAAAGTGATAGCTAACAAGCAAAGGAATGAGTGGAAAATGACTGGGAATAGTTCAAGAAATTAAGGAGCAAACTGTATTCATTTTTGAAGACTTCCTGAGATATACTTTTTTAAGAAATGGAATCATTTTTATAGTTTAATTCCTTAGAAAGCTATGAGAAATCTAAAATATTTTAATCAACGCTACTTTGAAATAAGGATCAACTCAAATCAATTCTCAGGAAACACCAAAACCATGGAAAAAGAAGCAATAGTCTGAAAAATTATCTTCATTTTTCTACCACTCATTAGCCAAACGTCAACATTTTGAACACATTCTAAAAAGTTTAATATTATTTGATTGTAATAAAACTCAAGCGGAACGTGGATCAACAGCAGTGTATAAAACATACATTAACTACTCATCTAGACAATAACCAGAAGACAGAAAAAAAAACAGGTTCCAGAAACTGTTTTCAGCCCTTAACTTTCAAGCTGAAGTCTCCAGCAAGCATCTCTCCTGAGTTACCTCTTTGCAAACACAAAACTTTAACTGAAGGGAGCAATGGCATCATCACAGCTGACTACAGCCTCAAACCGCTGGGCTCAAGCAATCCTCCTGCCTCAGCCTCCTGAGTAGCTGTAACTACAGGTGCAAACCACCATGCCTGGCTAATTTTTCTGTTTTTTGTAGAGAGTTGGTATTGCTATGTTGCCCAGGCTGGTCTTGAATTCCTGGCCTCAAGAAATCCTCCAGCCTTGGCCTCCCAAAGTGCTGGGATTACAGGTAGAAGCCACTGTGCCAAGCCTCGACTCTATTTTTTAACACAGGCAATTCTAAGTTACTCTTCCACAGGGGGGTGAAAGAATAAAAAACACATAGAAATACCTACATAAGCAAACATAGGCTAAACCTATAACTAACTCACCTATAGAGAAGCACTTTCTTTTTTCAAAGTACTTCTATAGAAGAAAAATACATCACTACCTCTAGCAAAAAGACCTGAGATCAATCACTACGTAACACCCAAAATTATTACTTAACACTTCTGTGAGGGTGAAGCGTGATCTGCATATAGTCAGAACAGAACAAATACCCATCCCAATGACTGTAATTTCCAATCTAAGAGTCATTCCTTTCAATTAAGGCAGAGTCTTTAGAAAGCTATTAAAATCTACACTGCCTAGAAATTAACTCATTTGTACATGAGCACACAGATTAGTTTATCAGTTATGCAGTTCTCACTTTAGATGGGTAACTTTTGATAAAAGGGACTGAGGTGGGGTGGGGAAAGCAGATCCTGGGAAAGAAAGAACTGACAAGTACAGAAAACATTACAACAGCAGGGGGTAAGTCACCAGGCATATTAAACAAACAACTTTTCTGTTCTAGAAAATTGCAAACACATACACAAACAGAACGAATAGCTTAATGAACCCCTATATATCCATCCTTTAAGTTCAAAACTTATCCACTCAAACCTTTGTTTCATCTATATCCCACTGATTCACCTACTTGCTCCAAGATAATTAGGAAGCAAGTCCCAGACTTCTTTTTGTTTCATCCATAAAGTCTATGAATTTTTTTTTTAAGTTTAGCTTAAACTCCTATGACATGCATCAAGCTTTTGGCAGCAAACTACTCAAATAAATTAATTCAATATTCAGTAATAATAGTTGTCTTCTTTTTATTCCACATATATACAGTACTTTGCTTTCTTGGAGCACTAGGGGGTGGGGAGTGGGAAATGAGGGCAGTAGGCAATAGAGCAGAGAGCTGTAAAAGGTTACCTGAAAAACAATCAGTAATCACATACAGTGCATATTATGCTTTCTACAACTTCTATTCATTGAAGGATGAGGTCAAAATAAAGTGTTCCTGTTAGTCTGGGTCACAAAAGTAATTCAAGATGCATATAAAAATGCTTATTACCATTCAAGTTCTCTAAACCCATTCAACCATTCAGCCCTTTGCTTTCTGATAAGACTGCCAACAACTATGCCAATTAGTGTCAATTGCGATGTTAGATTTTGTAACATCTGCACCTGCCTACCAGTTAGTTTAGTGGGCAGAAAGAAGTGACTGATGGTTACAAGTTCCAGAAATACTCACACTTGTTTCTGAGTTAACATTTGCAAGTTTACATATTTGCCAATTGGCTTTTTTAAAAAATATATTTTTGAAAATTAATGCTTATTTCTTCTCTTTGGAAGGAAGTGAGGGACAAGTTTAATCATTATATTGTAAACTAAAAGAAAATAGTAATAATTTTTTAACCTAAAGTTTTATAACTAAGAAAAATCTAATCTATAAGAAATTTAGTCAATTACATATTTAGTTCAACAATATAATAGAAATAAAATATTTAAAATTTTGCAAATGCTAAATTATGCATTTTATTTAAACACACGATTAATCTAAAAAAAACACTAATTTATATTTTGAGATGTTTTCCCATTTTAGAACAAGATTTTTAACTAAAATTTCTCTCTTATAATATACAAATGAAAGCACATATAAATAAGCAAAGTATGTTTGACATGGAAGAAATCACGAACACCTGAAATTTGATTACATATCTT
Organism: Lepilemur ruficaudatus; assembly: GCA_963574885.1. Taxonomy (NCBI): domain Eukaryota; kingdom Metazoa; phylum Chordata; class Mammalia; order Primates; family Lepilemuridae; genus Lepilemur; species Lepilemur ruficaudatus. The sequence goes on along the minus strand of CAUYRT010025786.1, from coordinate 37,866 downwards.
CATATTAAAGTGTATTTCATCTTCTTGTATTCTAAATAATTGTTCACAATTAAAAAGCATACAATACTTTAAAATATCCAGAACAAAATACAACAATTTTTAATTTATTCTCAGATCAAAATGCTTCATTTGGTTTATTATAATTAATAGTAACAGTATTTTTTAAAGTTTCATAACTGAAGCAAATTGCATATCTCTGATGAAAGCTATTGGAAGTAATATAGTGGTTAAAGATAGACATACTAAAGGGAAATAAAAATTGCATGTCAATATCTAAAAGTATAGGAGATGTATATAATGTAGCACATTCTATCCAGTGTCATTACTTAAATTGCTACTTTTCCTCAACAATCCATTCTCCAGCTCTAGCAAGTAGAATAAATGGTAATTTTACCTGCCAAATTTGGCACAAAAAAGGACAAGCAACTTCATTAGCAGAACAATGCTTTCAATATGATTTTTTCCCTTTTCCACCCAGTGCCAAACAGTAGAACAATTCAAATCAAGAAATCTAAGCAAAATTACCTCCTCTTGTTGAAGTTTTACATGCTTGAATAAGCAAAGGATATATACAGAATGCTAGCAACAATATCCTCCTAGTAAGTTATTTTTTTTTTTTGTATTGCAGCTTAATTATAAGCTGGAAAGTAATATTCAACCAAGAATGAAATACCTTCTCATTGAGGTATAGTTCTCAGTGGGTAGTGTGGTATGCATCCATGATCATTTAAAACCCAATGGAATAAGTTAAACTTAAAATCTTAAATTTTTGATTAAAAACATCAATTAATGCACCTAAACCAGTGGTGTGGTATGGAGTGAAATGAAACAAACCTTTCTTCAGTCTTTGATAAGTTAAACTAATGGAAACAACATCCACTATCAGAAACTTCACCAATTATTATACTACCTACTCTCACACTTGGTGTTTTTAAGTATCTGGCTACAAACGAAATCAAATTCTTCTAAGTCTTATTTCAAATCTGATCACAAAAACAATTAGAATAACTCTTCTATTAATCACGCTGAACCCGAATGATTACAGAGATACATTTAAGGCAGTTCTCAAATCATCAACACTAGATTTTCAGTACTAACTTAAGAACTTTTTGTCCAGTTGGGTGAATTTGGTAGCTACTCATAAATTTGTCTGTGGTTATTTACAATACAGGTTTGTGCTGTTTAATCTTCATCTGGTTTCCTTCCTCTTGTTCCACATGATAGCCAGACATCACACAAAGAAACACAGTCAGCAGCTTTTATAAAAAACCAAGTGATAAAATGAAGCAATATCAATATAAACCCATCACCATGCTGCCATGATAAATGTGGCCAAAAGCAAATACAGCCACACAGAGCCGTGGCCAAAGTCATTTGCACCAAATTTGTGTATTTTAAAATTTCAAGCAATGTCTATTTTTTAAAGGTTTAAACAGTTAGAAAACATATTTTATGTTATTTCCCCCCTTAGAAATAAAAATACCTTAAAAAACACTGAATCAAAACAAATTTTAATAGTGGTAATCTCCAGATTATGAATGCTCTTTGGGTTTTTTTTTAACTGTCAACATTTTGTTTCTTGTTTAGAGAAATAAGTCTAAATCAAAGAAAGGGAACACACACTGAGGGCTTAACATCTATCAGGTATTTTAATACATATTACATTCATTGAATTCTTGGAACAACTGTAGGACGGAGAAGTTATTAACCACATTTTATAGATGACAAATCGGAGCCTCAAAGAAATTGCTCAAGGTTCCACAGCTAGCAAAGTAGCACATCCAAACCCAAGTTGATCTGATTACACCTCAACCCAGGCAATTTAGATATTAATATTTGTTGGTTAGTTCATCCAGAGAGAAAACACAACAGCAAGGGTCAATATTTTACTGTAAAGAATGGCCACTCTAATAATCAATGTGGTAAATCCATGGTGTCTGGAGTTTATAACAGATGCTCAGTAGAGTGTCCATGGATAAGAGACTCTAAATGGAGAAGTGACAAATCTCCCAAAGAGCAGGGTCCATTCAGCCATGCACCTTGACAGCATAGGTGCACCCTATAGTGGAGGAAGGAGGAATTGCAGGCTCATTCAGGCTTTCCAACCACAGCAGCGTCCTGGCTGCAGAAAGGGGGAAGAGGAGGGGACATATGTGATGGGTTCACCAGCCGCACTGGACAAAATTTCCCAAAGTCAATCACCAGGACCTGAAGATTACCACTATAACCACTTCCCAGGTATTCTGTTGTAGCTTCAAAAAGGGCTTCACAAAATAAATACCATTCTAACAAACAATATTAATCAGTCTTAAAGAGTCTTAAAATATTAATCAGTACTGACAAGTCTTGCCAGTGTATGTTTGTGCATTTTATTTTTAGTCGTATTTTAAAAACTTTCCACGAATTTTTCACACAATGGAAAAGAACTGCTTGCAAAGTAAAAGCTACTTTAAATTCAAAGCAAAATGTCCCTATTTAATGAGGAAGCGAAATAGTTTCTGGAGTGCCTACTACATGCCAGCCACTGTACTAGAGCCACTGTTCTAATGTTATAAACATTCTCATTTGATTTTTACAAAAACCCTGGAGAATATTATCTCTATTTTATAGACGAGGAAAACTAAGGTTCAGAAAAGATAACTAACTACTACTGGATTCCATAGCCAGCAGTTTCAGGATTGGTATTTAAACTCAAGTCCATCTGCTTCATGGCTCTTAGGGTTTCCTCTATGCCACCGTTTATATAAGCACTACTGCTGCAGTGGCTCAGAGAAGTTAAGTAACTTTTCCAAAGTTACACAACTGACAAATGAAAGAGGTTTCTCAGTCATCAAAGACTGCTGTTTTCAGTACAATGTTGTATTATTGTTTCTCTACCACCCCCTTAACTAACCCCAAACTAAATTCTTGTAGGTAACTGCTAATGGTAGGTAGATTGATTTTTACAAACTGAAGATAATGAAAGAAGAATATGATTGCTTCTTTCCCTATATCCAAAATGGTTGATGTGTCTTTTTTAGAAGACTGCCCAGTTTGCATAACAGAAAATGTGGTCACTGTGATATGTTATTTATTAACTTCAACTACTAGATATAGGGTTCCCTAACAAGCTGTCTTACCAATCGATATAAAATATAATTCCCAACTATTCTGTCCTTCGAGATTTTATATTTCTGCCAAGATTTTTCGAGCATTTACAAGAAATAAAAACACTGTGAAATCATAACGCTGTACACTAAAAGTAGAACCACTAAAAGAATACCTTAAATAAACCATACCCATAATTTTTTAATTTAATTTATATAAATGTAATAAAATATTCCTGAGCCATGTCCATAATTCTAATACCAAGAATTCCACAAAATATCCACATAATTAAGAACAGAGAGGTTGATACCCAACTATATATTGGTCCCTTTAATGAAATCTCTTTCAGACCTATTGCTATCATTGTTCAAAATATTTTTTTAAAAACTTTTTCAGATTTTGTTGATCATTCTTAATATCTTCAATGGTGGTATACCTCTGACCAACAAGTTTCAGAAACTGTCACAGTAATGTAGTGCTGAGTCTGGTGAAGAGGATGGGAAAAATCAGTTATGGCCAAGAAGGCAGAAATAAAAGCCCGAGATTCTAAAGATTCTCGGATATTGAAACAAGACACCAAAAGAATTTGTGGGATATACTATAATACTTTGTATTTTTCAGTGTGATCTGTGGCTTTGGAATAACTTTAAGCTTGAATAGTCTAAATTAACTTTGCCTTTCCTTAAAGGCACAGAATAATGAGAAGTTTAAAATTTGCTTTTAAGATTTTTATACAAATCAGGATGTTAGAGCCAAGAAATTTTTAGATATGCAAACCTGTGTCCATGAGCGAACAGCCCCCAAAACCCCTGAAGCATTTCACCCTACACACAATGCATGAACAGGATTCTGGGAGAGATCACAACCCCCTGAAATGTAATTAGAATTGTGGGCACAGAAGATAAAAGCTGCCTTGATGATGGAGCATGCCAGACCCTAGACACACTAGCTGGAAAGAGAAGAAAGCATTATTTTTAGGGCAAATTCAAGTAGTTATTCTAATGAAATGTGAAGGTTAGGGATAATTTTTAAAATATTAGTATGGCAAATTTTTTTGAAAACATAATTTGACAATGAAGAATATATTTTCATTCTTTCAACATATTTGTTGAAAAGCATACCAAGACCCATGCACTGTAGGCAAAGTGAATCAAAACACAATTACTATTTGAGTTATGGCAACCCTTGGGAGTTGATTCACTTTGTTTTTGTGGTTAATAAAAGCTTCTGAAACAACTACCCCATTATCATATTCAGTTACTGGTTTTTACCTTATATTGGCATTCACATTTTAGGTTTAGGAAATTAATTCACAAGTTTATGCCATATTTTTGGCTCATGCCTCACTTGAGCAAAATATGCAAACCCACAGCTGCTGTAATAGCCTGACAGAGATCTATTCTACAGATCTCTGACTGCCACCAATGGCCAGCACTGATACAAAAGGAACCTTGGTGAAGAAAGCTATGTTTTCTTAATAATAACAGTTGTATAAACATAAGGTCTTCTCAGTTAAAGGGAAACCAACATCAAAAAGCAGTAAAACATAGAACCCTAAACCCCTCTTTCTTTGAAGAAACTCGTTTGAAGCGAGGTGTTTCTAGTTATGGGTGAATGAAATGAGAATTCAGCTGCAACAAACGGACATCCAGTCCTATGAAGGACTAATTAAATCCATCTGAGAAGCTGCATCTCAAACTGCCTCACACATTTCAAAGGAAAGCACTCGACTGCTTTTTGCGAAGACATCAAAACATTCAGTCACAGCTGACGCACAACAAGGCTCTACAACAATGTTATTTTTATGGACTACAAAGCTCCATGAAAGTAATGTTAAGAGTTTACACTGTTGCAATTTAACTTAAATTCAGAGCTCACGCACATTTTTAATTATCATTATTTGAAATTTCTTTCTAGCCCCCAATTCTATAAGACCTCAGAAACAAAAACAGATGCATCAATATTTAAAGTGTTTCATATATTTGTTGAGTAGAAGTGGTTAAAAAATTAATAAAAGAATTAGTCATGGTTGCACTGTTAACTTTTTTCTGATACATAAAACCAGGATTTTGATGTTCAGTTAAGACTTTTCAGTAGTTAATAAAAGCCAGCAGGAGCTGAAAACTTTAAAAACTTGGTTTGACAGAAATATTCCATTTAACAGTCATTATTTGGACTATGAAGTAGTAAAATAAAGTTATATTCAGAATCTGGAATATTATCCCAACAGAATAAAGTCATATTAGTGTCTATCCTCCTAAGTCTTTCTAACTTTCTATAATTGGTTATGGTGAGCTCATATAATCACATTGGGCAATCACAATTTTTGCTTGAAGAACACTATTAGATGTGACAGTAGGTGACAGGCTCCCTAAATAAGAGAAATTCAACACTTCAACAATTTTTTTTCAAAATATATAGAGATGAAACTAACGCCACCTGCCTGGTTGCTGACATTTAGAGCCATCCGCTGAGCCCAGGATGCTGGCTTTTCTGGGTGTGTCACTCAGTCTTCCAATCCATTGAAATGCGTTCTCTCCTGTTAAATGAGGAGTTGGCCTAGGGGAGCCAAATTTTTGTAACTTTCAAAATCTGTGACTCTTTTCTTCAAACGTGAATTTGTGAAAACACACTAAAAAGATTCTGTTTGGAATCCAACTTATCAGTCACTCACATGATGGAAACATGCTAACCGCTCACTTCTCTGCTATCTCCTCTACCCCAGGAAGATTTTGGGCATTCCATGACAATTTGGTAAATTAATTCCAACTCAAAAGATTTCAGTTCAGAGGAAATTCTGTAGCAGAGAATAAATTTCTGGCAACAAATACACACTGCCATATTACTGACAGAGAAAAAAACTGATAAAAAGTAACAGATTTTTTTCTCTAAATACTGACATTATTATCTATTTCAAAATATTGTCTGGAACTGTACACTCAAGAATTCACATTCAGTAACAGGAATTACTCACAAACAGGGCTGATCTCAGTATTATTAATAAAAAGTGCCAGTTGGAGAAAAAGTATACATTCAATTCATATGGGTACCAATTATAGCACTAGATATATTAATAAAGTATAAAAATTAGAGTAGCTGAATGAAAATCAAATTTAAGATGCCTTACTATTAATAGATTCAAAACAATAAAGCCTGATATAATCCACTAACATATCTAGATTGCATGGTTTTAAAATTTATTCAATATCAATGTTATTAATCATTTGTAACTAAATTAATATATAACATATATAAAAAAGATCAATTGTAAAAGCTATTAGAAGCTTGGGAAGAGCACTCTATAGTGATAGGATTCAGGACAAGCTACCCCAAAATGTGCATCTGAGCATATAGAATATTTTAAGTCAAAGAAACTTGAGAAATGAAGATGCAAAAAGGACTCTGACCATATCCTAAAGCAGGTCATAAGACCCTCATGTGAGAGGCACCCTCCCTATACCTTGAGGAAATGAGTGTCCCTATCTCCAAAGGTGGGGGGGGTACCCAGAAGAATCTGAATGAACAGGCCTTGCTAACTTTCCCCCAACTTACTACTCTAATCTCACACCCCTTTTTGTCCTATCATACTTTTCTGACTCTCCGCTTTTCACCAAATCTAGCATATAAACCACTCAGGTTTGACCACTTCTTTGGGTCTTCATTTCCTTATGAAGGCTCTCATGTCAGGTAAAACTTACACTAAATAAACCTGTATGTTTTCTCCTTGTTAATTTCCCTTTGGTTCCAGGGGCCTCAGCTGAGAACTTCAAAGGGTAGAAGGAAAAAAGATATTTCCCCTCACTTACAATAGGCTACAGAAAAAAATTTACACAGGCAGATAATATATTTGAATGGGCCAGTTGCTCTCCTGTTGCAAAAATGTGCCATATTAATACTATTCCGTCTTTCTCACGTGAAGCCATTACACTTGTGGTCTGCAGTTTCTACTGTTGATTAATTTCTTGGTAGCTTTCAAACTGTTGGTTTTTACCTATGTCCAAATATAATATTAATTTGACTTTGCTTTAATAGTTACCTTTTTCTAATCAGATAACTGAAACAAATCAGATTGAATATAATGTTGCCTAAATTTGCCTTTTAAGAGGCTGAAATCACATTGTTCTTGGTGGAGGGCAAATGTCTCTTAAATTTCTTTTATTGTTGCTTTAAAAAAACGCTCTTTTTTTACATTTTGCTGTGTTTTCTGTCTTTTCTTTTTACAGAGTCTGAGGAAATCTAAAATACTATAAGTGTATACTAATCAAACCCATTTTGTATCCTAAAATAATTTTAGCAAGTAAATATTTTACAAATTTAAATGATTTTCAACTTGTACTCAAAAATGATTAAATAACATTCTATAAAAATGCACTTCACATTGATAAAGTTAGAATACAACATTTATCAGAACAGTTAACCACTCAAGTTCAACTAAACTTTACTAATAACTTCATTGAAAATTTCATGAAATACAAAATTTTAAAAAATACAATTTCAATGTAAAAATTTTCAAAACTTTCAACCAAAATATGCAACATATATTTATCCTGCACCTAATCTACTTGTAAAAATGTTTTGTTTCCTCAAAAGCACACAACTAGCACAGTAAACAACTTTCTTTTCAATAGAAATGAATGTTTTTCATCCCCGTTGGCATCTTTCAAGGCGCTGGTTAAAGCTGTTCTCCTCCATGAGGACATGGGGTAGGACTACACCTCCCACCTCCTGGAGGCGGAACACAGTCACATGACCTGCTTCTCCAGTGGAACTGGAGAGGAAGGATGCTCAGAAGCAACTGGAAAAGCTTACAGACTGAACTACATGTTTGCCCTATTATCTACTACAAAAAAGGCCAGAAAACATTAAGTTCTGATCTAGTAACTAGAACAATATATCTGATGGCAATTAAAAATTTAAGTTTTAAATCTCAGTTTGTTGTATTAATGAATAAAAAGAATTGTTTTCCTTTTAATGATACTTAAAATGATTGCATAGTTTTAATTATGCTCATATAGTCACATGTAAATTCTATTTGAATGACCTTTCAATTTGGAAATGAATGGAAAAGGCTTACAATTTGATATTTGGAATTACATTTCTTAGGTGCTAAATTTATGATAACTAAAATCATTATTTTCTTTAATCATAATAAATTACACTGGCAAACATATTGGCTGAATTTTGATATCTCATTATGCAACTAGTTAAGTGTATATAAAGGGCAACTGCCAATGCAGATTTCCCCGCATTTTTTAGAGGCAACATTCTAATTTAAGACCTTTCTTGACCACTAGGAAGTGGTTTTTGAACCTCTTCCTCCCTTTCACCTTTCAACAACTATTTCCTGAGAAGTACAAGGGGTGTGATAGGGAACAAGACTAGATCCTTCTTACCCTTACAAAGCTTATATTTTAGTGTGAAGAGACTGAAATTAAACAAGTGGACAAAGAAATAAACAAGAGAATGCAAGCATATGATAAGTATAATAATGGAAATAAACACTGTGAAATGATAGCAACTGATTAAAGGGACACTTAAAAGCCTAAAAGCTGATCCTGTTTCCCTATATGAAAGCAATGAAGACAAAACAAAACAATGCCAACAACTCAAAAAACTTTTGAAATTATCAGAATTAGTGACTAAAACAATTTGATTAGATATCAAATATTAATATAAGTTTACTAATTCATGACAATGACCAAAGTACATATTCTATTAATTTTCACAAAATATCAATTTGAACACAATTTAGATTTTCAAAAAACTCTGTCAATCAATAGTATTCTCTAGAACAGCGGTCCCCAACCTTTTTGGCACCAGGGACTGGTTTCATGGAAGACAATTTTTCCACAGACATGGGGTGGGAGGGATGGAATGATTCAAGTGCATTACATTTATTGTGTACTTTATTTCTATTATTATTGTATTACAACATATAATGAAATAATTATACAACTCACAATAATGCAGAATCACTGGGAGCCCTGAGCTTGTTTCTCTGCAACTAGACAGTCCCATCTGGGGGTGACGGGAGACAGTGACTAATCTGACAGGAGGTGGAGCTCAGGCCATGATGAGAGCAATGCGGAACGGCTATAAATAGAGATGAAGCTTTGCTCAATCACCACTCACCTCCTGCTGTGCAGCCTGGTTCCTAACAGGCCACAGACCAGTCCCAATCCACGGCCCAGGGATTGGGGACTATAGCTCTAGAACATACTATAAATAAAATAGAATAAAATCAAAACCCATGGCTTACAAGACCCTCCAGGTTCTGCCCACCTACCTCCATCACTGATAACTCCCCACCTCTTCTCCCCGTGTCCTCCTTTGGGCACGCAGAGCGACCCTGTGCCACCTAACTACATGGATTGATGCACTATCAACTCTTGATCTATAACTTCAAATGGATGTTCAGTTAGCCTGCTCTTCTCCTGTGTTTAAGTCAGTCCTCCTTCCCAACATCAACGACCGCCATTTCAAATGTATTCCATGTGCCACAACCTACTCCTCCTCAGTCTCACCTCCCCCCACAGAAAACCCAGCAGCCAGCACAGGAGGCTAAATCACCAACTCTTCCTTCATCTCCAGCTTCTCCTTCTTCCCTTCAGATAAAAATGGAACAGAGACCCTTCTAGTTCTGTTTTTCTCACCCCTTAATGTCTTCAAATATTACCTTCTTTTGGCACCTACTATTAGCATTTAAGAATGCTTAAATTTATTTCACCTTTAAAAAGTCAATCCCAGGCTGGGCATGGTGGTTCATGCCTGTAATCCCAGCACTTTGGGAGGCCAAGGTGAGAGGACCACTTGAGGCCAGGAGTTCAAGACTAGCCTGGGCAACATAGCGAGACCTCATCTCCACAAAAAAAAAGAAAGAAAAGAAAAAACACCAATCCTCCCTCAATACTGTGGCCTCCTGCGACCACTATGCTCACGTCCTTGCCTTTCTTAAAAGTCATTTGCTCTACTTGTCCACATCTCAAAATCTCATCTCTCAAGTTCATTTCTAGCACCCTTACATCACTGGAATTGCTCAGTTATTCTTGCTAAATCCAACGGACATGTCTCACTCAATCTTCTTTTTTTAAAAAAATGTGACCTCAACATTCGCTGGCATGACTGACCTCCTTCATCTTCTTAAACCAGTATCTTGCTTTAAATTATGAGATAGCACAAATCTATGGGTTTTTTGAAGCAATCTGTTTCACTGCTCCTTTTTAGTATCCTTTGCTGATTTTTCCTCCTCTGTCCATCCCTTAAATTTTCAGTACACCTCAGGGTTTCATCGTTCTTGGTCCTCTTCTCTCCTCCACTTTCTCTCAACTCAGCCCCTCACTCAACTGCCATTTGCAACCACTGGAGAACAAATCTCTACCCGGACTCTCCCTGGGCCACAGAACCTCCTATGCAATGACTCAGTAACCATCTCCACTTGTATATCTCACAGATTCCTTCAACAATGTGTCTTAAATTATCCTCCTATTTCCTAATTTCCTCTGGACACCACATTTCAGCAAATGGCATTACTATCTTATCAGCTGCCCAAGTAGACATATCCTTAACTTCTCTTTCTCTCCATCCTCATCTTAAATCATAAGGTCATGAGACAGCTTACAGTGTGGATGTGTGAGCTCAGGAACTGGGTCTGAATCACTGCTCTGCCATTAGCTGTGTGGCTTTAGGAAAAGTAATTAAACCTTCTGAGTTTCAGTTTCCTTACACTTCAAATGGGACTAAGTAATAGTACTTAGGCCTTCTAGGACTGGCATAGAGATTAAAATAGATAATACATGTCGGCTATAATTGTTATTAAATAACACATTGCATGTTATCACTTAGCACAGTGCTTGACACATACTAAATGTGCAATATTAGCTGGTATTATTGCTCAATAAATGCTGGTTTTACCAGCAATCTCCATGTCTAGCTTATGTTACATCTTAAATCTCTCATATCGATCCATTTTTCTCTGTTGCCTAAATATCCACAGCTGACGCTTTCAGCTCCCACCTGCACAACTGCCCCAGCAGTCTTCTACCAGGTCCCCTCTGTCCAGTCTTGCCTCTCCCAACCTATTCTCCACCACGTAGACAGAGCACTCTTGTGAACAGGTAACTCCGTCGACTTCCTGCAGGAAGACCCTCTTCACTACCCCCCAGACACACTAGACTGTGTTTACACTGCCGACACACACACTCAGGGTTCTGCTTGTTCCACTGTGCTCACTCCTGCACATCTCACCTCTCCTGACCCCCTCCCTGTCTGCCAACAGGTGCCCCACTTCAAGCTTTCCATGCTCCAGTCATCCCAACTTCTCTCAACGCTTCAGACACATCACACCGACTCTTGAGCTCTCATTCTACTTTTCGTATATGCCTTCAAAACACAGAGCCCTTGCCCCCAGCCGCCTTTAGGTCTGTCTCAGCTTGGCCAGTATTCCCTTCCTAAGCCTCCCCAATCACCTCCACAGCCAGGTCCAGGGCTCCCTGAAGTGTCTGCCACACCACCCTCTCTCCCTGTCACCACTCACTTGTCCTCCTTTACTGACAGAGCCTTTGTCCTCGTCAACCTCAACACATGGAATCTGAGGAGTCACAGTTATCGCTCTTGATTACTGTTGGTTCTCCATGACCTGAAACTTAGGAGGTCCTCAATAAACAAATAAATGATCAATGCATAGTGGTGCTATAAATATATCAAAATTCTTCTAATGGCTGAGTCCCTCAGCGAAGGCATTTTAACAGATGGCTTCACTGCTCATTTTATTTATAAGTAAGATTGAAGGGTCAATAATATCATAACAAAATAAATTTTAAATCTTTTAATACTTTTTTTGTAGAAATTTGACCAGTGTCCATAGCAAGCTACTAGACTACTATAGACATTTCATAAAGGTTATAAAATTGAACTGAACTAAAGCTCAATATCTGGTGTCAGCATCGAAAGTTTTATTCTAAAAAAAACTCTTCAGAAAGTGACTGAATCCAGGGAATAATACTAAAAAAAAAAAATTGCTTGAAGTCTTAATTACAGTATTGGCCAACTCTAAAATAACAAATACCATTTAGTGTTTTTCATTTCCAAAGTAACTCAATTTTATAACTTATTTTAGCTCTTAGCGTCACAACAAGTTACTTGACTGTTGAGCACAACATGACTGAGTCAGTCAAGAGGGTACAGGTGCAGCTATGCACCCAATTAGACAAGCAATTTTCCAGATTACATGGGCAGGATCCTCACATTTTTGTGAAAATTCAGTCCTATGGTTCAAAAGTAGAGTTTGATACCTGCTGAACAAGGCTGCATTTAAAAAGTAAACAGATCAAGCTGTGCAAGGTTACTCTTCAGACTTGATTTTTCTACAACCTTGTTTATCTGCCCCCTCCCATCAGGTGTCAAGCTGATTTGGATGAGTTTGCCTTGAAAGGATATTCCTTAGCTTGGGGTAAGCAAGTCACATTGGTACAGCAAGTTACTTTTGGATCTTCTTCCCTAAACCAAAAGTAGAGAGAATCATCCCATTCTCTAAAACAGCCCAGTGATATTTTAGGGCCAACGAAATTACTATGAATTCTGGGACTCTAAGCAAAACTTCTGAAGTGAGCTCTCACTACCTTTTCCTATTATCAAAACACCTCTCTATCCCTTCTATATACATAGTAATCTCCTGGGTAGTTTATGCACCTAAAGAAAGAAGAACAGGAGGCTGCTGGGGGAACCATCGAAACCTGTTCTGATTCATCTTTCTTATTCTGACCCATGTTACATCCTTGTTTTTTCCACTTTCTTAATTCACATTAGATTAACCTCTAAGCATAGTCTATTAAGTGATCTCCAGCAACTATGTTCAAGTTGGAAGTGCTAGCCAAAGAAGTTTCGGTAATTGTATTTTGTGTACTTACACCTGTAGGACCAGAGCTCTCCATTTAATGAGCCAGCTGCTCGTCTGATTGCTTCCCTGGATGGCCAAGTCACTGCACAAGATTCTTGGCAGGTAATTAAAACTCCATTATTTCAACAGTCCTACATCTTATAGATCCTTCCACTGCAGAATTTTGAAACTTTTTTTAAAAAAAGATAATACACATATAGGGTTCAAAATTCAAAAAATACTAAAGAGATATGGTATAAGGTATGTATCTTTCTCACTTGTCATGGAATCAGACATCCAGCTCCTCAACTCAAAGGCAACCACGATTCCCAGTTTCTTGTGGCTCCTTCCAAACACAATCTATGCATATAATGTTCTTTTTACACCAAGGAATGTACTTTGTTTTTGTCACTTAATAAAGCAGCTCATAGAAAATGCTCACCACCTTTCGAATGGCTGCACAGTATTTCAGTATTATGGATGTACCATTTTTCTTTATCCCGGTTTGACAAGAATGTTGGTTATTTCTAGTCTTCTGCTATTACATGAACTTTTTTTTTTTTTTTTTTGAGACAGGGGTCTAACTCTTTTGCCTGGGCTAGAATGCAGTGACATCATCATAGCTCCCTGAAGCCTCAAACTCCTGGGCTCAAGCAATCCTCCTGCCTCACCCTCCTGAGTAGCTGGGCCTACAGGTTCATGCCACAATGCCTAAACTAACTACCTAACTAAAAAAAAACAATTTTTTGTTTTTTTTAATAGAGATGGGACTTGCTCTGTTGCTCAAGCTGATCTCAAACTCCTGGCTTCAAGTGATCCACCTTGGCCTCCCAAATTGCTAGGATTACAAAGCATGAGCCACTGCACTGAGCCCCATAAACATTCTTGTACATCTCCTACATGTGGACATACCCTATAGTATAAATTCATTTTGTCAAATTGCTCTCTATGGAGGTTGTATCAACTTACACTCCCAGCAATAATGTATGAGCTTATTTTTCTATAATACTATAAAATCAGAGAATTATCAAATTTTTCATCTCTGCCAAAATGTACATAGAAAATGTTATCTCATAATTTTAACTTGAATTTCTCTGTATAGTACAGCACTTTTTAAAATATGTGCAGGAGCCATTTATATTTCCTTTCCTATAAACTGTCCGAACATTTTCCACCTGGATTGTTGGTCATTCTCATATTGATTTTTATAAGAGTTCTTTATATATGAAAGACATTCCCCTTTTGGGACTAAAATGAGTTGCACATTTTCCTCTAGTTCGTTGGCTTTACTTATGACAGTTTTATATTCTTTGCAGAAAAATTTCACAGTTTTTTCCGCATTACTTTGACTTATTTTCCCAGTAATTTTTTTCTCCAATGGAAAAATAATTTTATCAAGAAAACAAATGTTCTTGCCTAAGTAAGAGAATTTCATGTTTATGTAATAGTATGTTTTTCTTTTAAAAAAATCCATTAACAAAAAATATTTTCCTCAAATATTTTTTTGCTGCTTTGTTTAGTATACCTCTTACGGCTAGAAAGAAAAAGTCTAAGTGACAAAGTTACCTAATAAGAGAAGTAACTTCAATGATCATAACAATTTCTCTCAAAAGAAAAAAATGAAAAAAGCCTTAAATATAAAATATCATATAGCTTCAAAAAACTTACCTCAAATTTTTATCATTTGTCGTGTATTATAAGTCAATTTTATAAATAGGGTTACAGTCCTTTATTATAAACTCCTCATGGTACTGTAGTATTCTTTATAAAATACTACTGTAAAAATGTTCTTTTCTTTTTCTATCTGTCTCCTGTGCACTTAAGACATAGATAATTTTTTTAACAAAAAGCCTATAGTATGTACAAATGTAATAGTTAACTTGTTTGCTGATGTCCTTTTCATGTTCAAGAATAAAAGCCTACTCCAAAAACTGACAATAGAGGCAAAAGTATAGATATAATAATAATCTATTTCTTCTAGGAAGGGTGTTTGAAAATTAATTCTTTAAAAGAACAACCATGATTCCCATCATATCCCTATAAAAAACCCAGTAATTGTATGACTTAGTATTACTTTCTACTCTAGAACAAAATATATGGTAGTAGAACAAAGGGGAAAAGGAATGGTTAAGTCAGAGAAAGAAAACTTCAAACAATATATATATAATTATTTCTTATTATGCATCCATATGTAATTATTATTTTTTATTCTTATGTTTATCAACATATTCTTTCTTTGAGAAGAAAAATACAGGGTGGTAATTTCAATGATATGAATACTACAAAACATTTCCCTCCCTCCACCACAGGCATCTACAGATGAGACAATTTTGCATCAACCTCAAAGAACGTTATTAAGAAGACAAAATGAAAGCACAAACTCTTTTAGACACAAAATCTTACCTATCTCAAATTTTACATTACTCTCAAAAATTTCTACCTACTTGGATAAATTTGTAAAAATCATTGCTAAAAGTCATTCTTTTGAATTTTAACACCAATTTTAAAAATACATTCAGGTAAAGGCCAGGCGTGGTGGGTCACGCCTGTAATCTTAGCACTCTGGGAGGCCAAGGCGGGTGGATCGTTTGATCTCAGGAGTTCGAGACCAACCTGAGCAAGAGCGAGACCCCGTCTCTACTAAAAACAGAAAGAAATTAATTGGCCAACTAAAAATATATATAAAAAATTAGCCAGGCATGGTGGCACATGCCTGTAGCTTCCAGCTACTCGGGAGGCTGAGGCAGAAGGATCACTTGAGCCCAGGAGTTTGAGGTTGCTGTGAACTACGCTGATTCCACGGCACTCTAGCCTGGGCAATAGAGTGAGTGAGACTCTGTCTCAAAAAAAAAAAAAAAAAATACATTCAGGTAATAAGATTTTAAAAATGCTTTCTCAACAGCTACTCTAAGGAGGCTATTTGGAGGAGAAATATTATGTACATTTTTGATTTATTCACATTCTTGTGATGCTTCCAAAGATTCCTATCAATGGTATGACTTGAGCTGTTATTTTCAGCACATCACAAAGAAAATTCCTTTTATCTTGTGACAAAACTATTCTGGTTAGAAACAAATCTATGCTTCCTTATATTAACAATGATTTATCCATAGTCTAGCTATCTCACTGAACCTCAGTTCTCAAACTCATCTGTGAACCGGAATAAGCAACATCTACCTGTAAGTGTTACTACAAGGACTAAGTGAAATGATGTCTGTGAAGTGTTTACCTCAGTGTCTGGGACAAGGCAAAGTTTCAGTAAATGCAGACCTATGTCATCTGTTGGGTCATTAGAATACCTTTGAATAGGCTAAAATAACTATCAAAAGCCTCAATGCAACTAGAGACACAGAGAAATTTTCACTCTACTGTTTGTAGAAAATGAGTAAAACTAAGAAAGCATATTATTTGAAAAGAAATTAAAGTTATTATATATGGTAGATGTCTATAAGTTTTTAACAAACTCTGCTCTCCCCCAAGCTACCACATTCCAGTGTTTTTCCTCATCTATGTACACAATGATTTGAGGCAAGTTGCAGCTTATATGCAGTAAAAAACATGTTCTAAGTTGTCACTCATTAGTCATCTCTCCCGAGTGGAACTTCTTTCATCTTCCCCCAGCTCCTTCCCTTCCCCCAGGCAGCTGAGTGCTTTCTTTCTTTCTTTCTCATGGATTTAACTGGTTGGAGGCACCTCTATTAAGGCATTATTATTATTTTAACTACTTCCAACTCTGCCTTACTGTTTACCCCCATAGATACAGACTGTCTACATGGATATCTCCAAGGCCAACTGCCTTTAATTCATCTTTTTTCCCAACAAAATATTACGCTTATATTAACAATTTGTCATTGCTTCCTTGGGATATACAGATTCTAAAAGTAGAATTAGTGGACTAAAGAATACGCATGTTTTTAAAGGTCTCTAACAAATGTTATCAAATTACTTTGCAGAAATATTAGACAAATATATATTTCCATTTAATTCATCTTTGAGTTGCTGACATCTAGGCCAGCAACTATTACTTGGAAGAATTATTTTCTATTTTTGACAAGTAAAATATATCTACCACAGCAAAAAGGACATACATAAACACTTATTTAAATATTCAAGATTAAATACTAATGATACAATTGAGCAATGGTTCTGAATAAGCAAGATGTTTTCCTTTTGAGGAAATGCCAGACAGTTTTCCAAAGTGACTGCACCATTTGACATTCCAACCAACAGCCTATGGAGAAGTTCCAACTTCTCCACATCTTTGTCAACACTTGTTCTTACCTAACTTTTTTATTACAGCCATCGTAGTGAGTGCAAAGGACTATCTTATTGTAGTTTTGATTTGCATTTCCCTGATGCCTTATGATGCAGAGCATCTCTGTATGTGCTTATTGGCTATTGCATATATTCTTTGAAGAAATGTCTGTTCAGATTCTTTGCTCATTTTAAAAGTGGGTTGTCTTTTTATGTTAAATTGTAAGTGTTGTTCATGCATTTTAAACACAAGTGCTTTGCTGGATATATGATTTGCAAATATTTTTTCCTGTTCAGTGGTTTGTCTTCAATTTCTTATCAGTGTCCTTTGAAGCAAACATTTTAATTTTGAAGGCCAATTTATCTAGTTTTACTCTTGTTTTTTGTGTTATATCCAAGAAAGCATTCCCACATGCAAGGTCACAAAGACATTTTAGCTCTTACATTTAGGTTTTTGATCCATTTTGGGTTAATTTTTGAATATTAACACAATATGAGGTAGAGATCCAACTTCATTCTTTTACATGTGGATACCCGGGTGTTCCAACACCATTGTTTGAATAGATTATTCTTTCCTTTGTTGAATTATTTTGGCACCTTTGTCAAAATTCAACTTGCCATATATTGCTGGGTTTATTTCTAGATTCTCAATTCTTTTCTATTGATATACATTGACTACCTTTTTACAAGTACTACACTATCTTTAATTACAAGATAGAGCTATAATCTTTGATTACAAGATAACTGTAATGTTTGAGTACAGTTTTGTAGTAAGTTCTGACAGGTGGAAATGTGAGGTATCCTCTTTTTTTTCAAGATTGTTTTGGTTATTCTAGGTCCCTTAAGTTTCCATATACATTTTAGTATCAGCTTGTCAATTTCTGACAAAACTATAGCTTAGAGTCTGGTAAGAAATGAGTTGACTCTTTAGACTAATTTAGGAAGTAGTGCCATCTTAATATTAAGTCTTTCAATTCACAAATATATTATGAGAAGCTTTCCATTTTTTTTATTTTCCTTAATTTGTTTTTTCAAAGGTTTATAGTTTTCGCAATATAAATTTTACACGTCTTTAGTTAAACTTATTTCGAAGTATTTTATTCTTTTGACTCTGTGCTAATGGAATTGTTTTTTCAATTTGATTTTGGGATTGTTAATTGCAAATGAACAGAAATACAATTGATTTTTGAATACTTATATTGTATCCTGCACCCTTGTTGAACTCATTTGTTAGTTAATAGTTTCTTAATTGACTCCTTAGGATTTCCTATATATAACAGCTTGCCATCTGAAGACAGAGATTTTTACAATTCTCACTAATTATGGTTGGTTTGCTGGGGAGTAGGTCCACAGATCTCCTTGCATTGCCATTCTGGAATGGATCTCTGCCATTTAACTTTTAATATAAATTTTACCAATATACAACTTACTTGAAATTGGGAGAATGAAAAGCACCTGATTCTAATATGAACTGCAGCAATGTTTTATGCTAATCAAAAAGGTTTTATCTTTCTATAAGCAAAAAAATTAAATCTTTTTGAATAAACCAAAAATAGCCTTAAAAACTGAAAAAATTATGTTTGTTGACTATACTAAATGTTATTTTATTTTAACCATTAAAATAAAGATTATATTGGTATACCAAAATTCAAAAGTCTAAGGATTCTGGTTTTTCTTAAGTAGCAGTTTACAAAGTCTTTACAAAAATTTCTATCACTGATTCACTGTAACAACAGATATCTAGATATATATTAATTATATACCTAACAGCATATATAACTGCTTGCTAGTTTATTAGTTAACATGAAACATCAGGCAAAACTTTTTTTTTTTTAAAGTTTATGTACAGTGCTCATTTTTTCATCACTGGGAAGGCCAAACTTATAAGCTAATTTTCTTATACACATCAGGACTACTCTGACATTTTTCTTTGAAGTGAATTACCTTCAATATGAATTTAGTTCTTCATCATCTTTAAGATAATAGCTACACTGATCTTTTCATTTATCATAAACTTTTTTTTTTTTTTTTTTTGAGACTAGGTCTTCCTATGTTGCCCAGGCTCAAGCAATCCTCCCTCCTCAGACATCCCAGCAGCTGGGACTACAGACACATGCCACTGTGCCCAGCCATAAACTATTTTCACCACTTTTGAGCTACATTGCATAAAATAGAAATTGAAAACATTTTGGGAATCCAGAAGGGAATCGTGAAAATAATCATAAATAAAAATCTAATTGTTTTTGATACTTTTGGGTTTATCATCGTGAAAAGCGGAATAATATTTCTACTTGTGTTCAGCAGGTTTTATAATTAATTCTGCTATTCATTCTGATAGCTGTATTCAGAATAATCAGAATTAAGAACTAAAACACATGAAGTATTTCACTTTTGCTAACTCTAAACTTTAATTTCTACCATGTTTTCTTCATTTCCCAGATTTTCATTCTTCCTACTCTTTAATTTTTCATTGCAAATACTAGTTTGAATTGCTTTGTGTATTTTTTAATTGTGGTGAAATCCACATAACACAAAATTTACCATCTTAACCATTTTTAAGTGTACAGTTCAGTGATATTAAACACATTCACATTTTTGCACTGCTATCACCACTATCAACCTCCAGAACTCCTTTTTATCTTACAAAACTGAAACTCTGTACCTTTTAAATAACTCCTCATTCCCCCTCCTCCCAGCACCTGGCAACCATCATTCTATTTTCTGTCTATATAAATGTACTACTCTAGGAACTTCATATGAGTAGAATCCTACAGTATTTGTCCTTTTGTAACTAGTCTATTTCACTAAGCATATTGTCCTCAAGGTTCATCTATGTGATAGCATGTGTCAGGATTTCCTGCCTTCCTAAGGTTGAATAATATTTCATTGTGTGTATATACCACATTTTCTTTAACCATTCATCCACTGGTGGACACTTGGGTTGTTTCTATCTTTTGGCTATTGTGAATAATGTGCTACAAACATGGATGTGAAAGTACCTGTTCAAGGTCCTGCTCAATTTTTTTGGGTATATATATACCCAGAAATGGAGTTAATAAATCATAAAAATTCTACTTTTAAATTTTTGAGGAACCCCCATACTGTTTTTCCACAGTTGCTGCACCGTTTTACGTTCACACCAACAGTACAAGAGTTTCAACCTCCCTACACTCTCACCAATATTTATTTTCTATTTGATAGTAGCCATTCTAATGGTAAGAGGTGGTATTTCATTGTGGGTTTAATTAGAATTTTCCCAAAGATTACTGCTATTGAGTGCCTTTTCATGTGCTTTCTGGCCATTTGTACATCTTCTTTGGAGAAATGTCTATTCAAGTTGTTCGCCCATTTTTAATTATGTTTATCTATTTTTTTGCTACTGAATTATAGGAGTTCTTTATATATTCTAAATATTAACCCAGACCTAGACTGTCACCTTTAGGCTAATTCTTTCTCAAAGTGGCAGTGGGTGATCTCGGAAACCAAGTAAATAATCATAGTTCTCCTTTCTATGGTCCTAAAAGCAGACAATAGTGTCACACTATTGAAATATTAACACCAATGAGCCTTTACTGACCCCACACTATTCAACCTGCCTCCTTTCGTAATACTGATGTCAAATGAAGGTAGTTCAATTCAAATATGCCTTGGAAAAAGGGCGACACTATCATGAAAATACACTTTTCATTAGACTATTGATGTTTCTGGAAATAGCTAAGCCAATAAATACGGCAGGTAGTTTTTTATATTATATATTAAGGTGGGTATTTTCCAGGGAAGTTTTTAACGTACTAATTTTGATGTGTTTTTAAGCAGCCCTGTTTTCCTCATAAGCTAAAAAGTGAAGCTAGAGATAATTTCACAGAAAAAAATGTAAAAGACACCACATACGCACTCAGATCTGGGATCTCTAGTTTTCCAACATGGAATCTAAAACAAGCATAAAGAAGTAACAGTTCTAAGAAGTAATATGGCAGTTTTCTTATTAAGGCAAGGCATTGCTTAGAAAAACACTGTATCTGAATCAGATTACAGTAAGGCTTTAGTGGTGACTCAATGCAGAGCTAAAAATTATGCTAAAGTCTACATTTCTGTAAAGTTGATCTTCCCTTAGGAAAGTGCTACATTATAATAGCAATACTCTTTACTACTCAATTCATATAATTTGCTACTCAATCTGATGTATAGTTAAGTGTTTCCTTATAAAGTTATTTTTTAAAATGATAGATAAGAGGAATGTAGAAAATCACAAAAGATTATCACAAAATACATCAAAGACAATGGTTTAACACCATCTTAGCTTTCATTTAAGACAAGCTTTAGCAATTTTGGCATATACAATGAGTCACAAAATGTAAGGAAAACCAAGGAAACTACCCCTAATTCATGAATTAATATAATTTATTTGTGAGTCTGACTACCACACAAGAACGTCAGCTTCTCCAGGGCAACAGCTTAGCACTTATCTGGTGCGTAGCAGGCATGCAATAAGTATTTACTGAATAAATTAATTCTCATGAATTTTCTCACTGAAGTCAAGTATTTAATAGTATTTTCTCACTGAAATCAAGAAATTGCCATATCCTACTCCATAGCCCTCCCCAGTTTTTATTTACTGAAATTATTTTGATTTTCATACTCTGTTTCAATCTTCCAATAAAAAGTCATTTGTTTCCCCACAATAAAATGACATTTCAATGCAAATTAGCCATGAGAAGAGAAATGTAAAATAAACGTAAACATAATATTCATTATACTAACTATAAAAGCAGCTTCCTTGAGTTCAGGCTGAAAATAAAAAAGCATGCAAGTCAAAATAGCAACTTTTAATGGTATTTTTCTGGGAATCTCAAATCACAGATTTTAAACATATCATTCATACTACAGTATAAACACTGAAATCTTATTAACATTGTTCACTGTGGACCAAACTTCAAACTAAGGAAGCTCTGTCATGGATACTGTCCAAGGGGTTTAAGTTCTTCAGAACAGAAAGAATGTCACCAGAACGTTAACTTAGCCTCAAGAATGTCTCAAAACACGAAATCTGAAGATAATGTTATATGAAGCTTCAGATTACTTGTTTTAAAAGAATGGTTACCTACCACAGCTACCATATGTTTGGAATTGTAATTAAAGATGCTCTTCTCTGTAACAAAGGCAAAAGTATTACTTCTCAATAATATAAAAGAAAAAAGAATCATGTATCAGGAAGTGAGTTTAGAATGTGGCTAAATCTAGAAATGTATTTTCTAATTAGCATAAGAGGACAAAAATTCTCATTTACATTCAGTTTTCTAAAGAAGATGAAACAAGTTATGTGGCAATGCTATAAATTCAAAAGATAAGAGTCACTGAACAGGTTAAAAACGGTTTTAAATATTCATAGATAATTTCAAGATTACCAAGAAAATAAAGAAACAAAACTCACAGAGAACGTTGACCCACTGTTTGATGCTACGACAGTATGAACTTCATCATGCAATTTTATTGAGAGCTCCCAGTTAGCCATGTCTGGTTTAATAACAGGGACTCTGAAGTAGAAAGAAAAGAAAAAGAGTTAATCATTTTAATAATTTTATATTACTTTCTCAAAAAAAACTAATTTTATTTTGATATTAAAGTATGTAGGGTAAAACTACCAAAAATGTATTTCAGAACATTTTATTTTAAAAGGTTCCATCCTTGGAAAAAAGCTTTCAGATTTAAACTAGAGAGGTTTTTAAAAACATATACACCAGAGACAACAGCAGTCATTCTGGCCTAACTGTGGTACTATCACCTATTCTAAGAATTTGAGTTGCTTAATTCTGACAGTCCTTCACAAATTAAACTTCCTTAAGCAATATTAACTTTTTTTCAGTATTTGGTTATTGGTCCAGATGTTTTCTTAAAAAACGACAATAAGGCCAGGCGCGGTGGCTCACGCCTATAATCTTAGCACTCTGGAAGGCCGAGGCAGGAGGATCGCTTGAGCTCAGGAGTTCAAGACCAGCCTGAGCAAGAGCGAGACCCCGTCTCTACTATAAATGGAAAGAAATTAGCCAAACAACTAAAAATAGAAAAAATTAGCCAAGCACAGTGGTGCGTGTCTGTAGTCCCAGCTACTTGGGAAGCTGAGACAGGAGGATCACTTGAGCCTAGGAGTTTGAGGTTGCTGTGAGCTACGCTGATGCCACGGCACTCCAGCCGGGCAACAGAGTGAGACTCTGTCTCAAAAAAAAAAAAAGACAATAAACTATGCCATGCCTTAAAATTCAGAGACATAAAATGGATTACTGAGTCAGTATGATTTGGCCTAGAGAATTACTTTGGTTTTATTTTGTTCTTCATAGTTTAAAAGTCTAAAAATATATTAAAGAATGGACCTCCATGTGTTATTACATTTGTAAAATATTATAGAATGTTAACTATAAAATATTATAGAATAACAACATCAATTAGAAAAAACTATCTTAGTAGTTTTATAGGATATAACTTTTGTTGGTAAAAAGCTATACTTGTTTTATTTGCTAGTACTAAATCTTTACAAACTGTTAAAAACTAATTTAAAAATTACTCATATACCCACTTAATATACTCTCATATAATAGGACAATAATATCATAAGTTTGTTAAAACAAAGCACAGCCACACACACACACACACACACCCCTAAACGACTTAGGAGTTCAACAAATACTAAGTGCTTGGCACTGAGCTTTGGGGCACCAAAGAGAAATAAGACATGATTCTCATCTTGGGAACTTACTATGTCTTTTCTAACCATGGTTTTCCCATTACCTAAAATCAAATAAAGGATTCCATATATCTGAATGATGCGAGTCTTACACAGGTGTTTTCTTGCAAGTGATTAGAATTACATGGTTCAGAAAAATTAGGTCAAGTGGCTAGAGAAAAAAATTTTAGAATACAGTTATGTTTCTTACAATTTTTTAAAGTAACAAAATTTAATGATTTCAGAATTAATCTAATTTAAGTACTGCATGTTTACATAGTTTATAATTGTGAAGTAATATTTACTAAGCACTAAACATTAGTATTTTGTAGCATCCAGGCTCTGCCTTAAGCCACAGTTCTGAAAAAATGATGCAAGTTATGTTTTCATTTAAAGCCACCAAATTTCAAAAGAATTCTCTCTCTAGTCACTAAAAAAAACTAGTCATAGTTATAAAAACTATGACTCTAATCAAATCACTTCTAGTTACAATGTCTAATGGATGATGATTGATAATCTGGGTAAATATTTGTATTTGGCTCACCTCTTCTTGATTTGTTTTCTGAAAATGAGTACATGTTTTAAATACCATATAAGCAAAAATAAAGAAAAGTAAAAAATGCACCAATAGAAAAGCACACTACACAAAGGCCTGGAAGATTCTCTTTTGGCAATTGGAAGAGGGTTTCAGAGGACAGAGCTTCACACAGGAGAGTTTGAAGTGGGGGGTGGTGAGGGGGACAAGACACAAGAGGGGAGGAGGAGGAAGAGGTATGAGCAGAAAGGAGGCAGCGAAGAGTGCTTCTGTGCCGACTCCTCCTCTCTCGTAGCACCTATATTCCACAGGGCATTCATGTGTTTGTCTCCTTTTTGGCCTATGAGCTCCTACGAGACCAAGATCATTCCTTATTTTTGAATCGCTAGCTTCTAGCACAGGTTGGGGAGAAAGAGGTGAGGGCCAAGGAGAAAAGAATGCAAGGAGCAGCTACCCTGTGTGGAGCATGGCAGCACCGCTGAACCACCCAGGGGAGAGAGCAGGAGCTGACAGATGACAGAACACGGGCGTGAGCCCCAGGTTCCCAGACACTCCGTGGTGTGTGTGGACAGGGTCCCTCACTCACTACACTTCGCTTTGCTTATCTGCACATGGGGTCGATGCCCCAAACTCGCAGGGGTATTGTGATCACAGAAGGAGCCTCGCACCCAGCCGACCGTGCAGCCTGGCTTTCTTACATCTCTGCTTCCCTTGAGAATTGTGCCCCTCCCCTGCTCATGATAGTTTTATGGTTTTCTACTTTACACCAAGTTAAATCTTAATTAACCTAACTAGTGTGTACAGCCCTTAAAAGTAATCCCCACTCTTTGTATCCAATTTTGTTTCTGTTTATTCTCTGACTCATCTATCTGATTGGGCCAGACCCTTAAGCCAAGCTAACAGGAGGCAAAAAGCAAGGTACAGTGGTTATGAACTCACGCCCTGGTGACCCAGAGGTTGGTACAAACTCTTGAGCAAATTGTGGAAGTCTCAGTTTCCTTATCAAATTAATACTAATATCTGTATTGATAGGAATGTACTGAGGATTAAATTAAATAAGGCATGTAAATGTTAACCTTTATCATCATCTTCCCAGCTCTAGGTCTATACTCTTATTTCCCTCCAGAACTGCAACCTCCTCCTTTAAGGAAACTTCGGATTCTATCTCCTCTGATTCTCAAACTAACAGATTCTTCAAGGAGAATATTGCTTCCCTCACAATTTCTCCCTTAATTACAGTATGAATTCAGTGATCTCCCTTCCACTTAACCCATTCTATAGCTGTAGTATTTTTCAAAATGCAGTGGCCCACTGGAGGCAACTCTTTCAAGTAAATGCTGAGGCTCCCGTCAGTCACGTGACGAGCCTCTGCTTCCAGAGGAGTTGGGAAGTTGTCAATCTTGACATCCTGTTCCAACCCAAAATACATTTTCCCACAGAAAGTGATCTTACAGATGGTGGCAAGATATAACTGCCACTCTCCAGAACCTAACTACTATTTATTTTTCCATTGTTTCATTTTGATCCACATCTGTTTCATATATGTTATAACTTGCCCCAGGAGGGACCCTCTGGAAAGAGCACAGCCTTTTGAGTTAAAACATTGAGGTCTAAATCTTAGCCCCTTCTCTTACTAGTAATGTACCTGAGAACTCATTCAATCCATCTGAAAAAGGTTCCACATCTGTAAAAGTGGATCAGAACAGAATTGGACAGGTGATGGGAAGCTGTTGCTTCTTCTGAGCACTTAACTCCTGAAGTGGCACTTTTCTAACAATTTCTTTAAAGGTGATATGCTAATAGGATACAGGAAAGAGGCCTCACTGTGAAACCACAGTCTCTAGATACCAAAAAGAGTCAAAAGTGTGGAATCTCTTTAAGTTCATTCTTCTACAAACAAAATTTGCTAAAATTCCTTCTGGCTTTACATAAGTTTGAGAGTACTTTTGTTTGGTTTTTAAATAAAATGGGTGAGTTGGGCATATATGCCCATCAATTAGCAAATAAAAATATTCTTTGCAGTAGAAATAAACTATAATAAACTATAAATAAAAATAATAATATAAACCTGAAGGTACTTATGCTCTATTTCTGCAAAATCATTGAAAGTACATTAATATTTGGCCTAAACACTGATTTCAATTCAATAAGCACAAACATGTTTAAAATGGTAACAATTACCTAAAGTTACATTTTAAATTTTAGAAAAGAATTACACATATCCATTAAATTCAAAATAGTCTCAAAAAAGATTTTAATGAACAACTCTCTGAAAAGAGAGGGAAAAGGTCTTGGAGCTTCATTCAACTCACCACAGTAATGATATACAGAAAACAGTTTTCCTTTAATGAAGTATGTTTCTAGTGCAAGAGGCTGCCATCTGATCAAAAATTTAATCTGTACAACTTATTAGTCACCTGCAAAGCTGATATCAATTAAGCTACCACTTCAAAAAACAAAAAAAAACCAGTAAAAAGGAATTCACATAAATAGCCATTCACAAAGCAAATCAAATAATAGCCTTTACCCAGGCCTGTCCACTTTGATTATCATCAGCCAGCCAGAATGAATATGCTCAATAAAACTAAATTTTTCATATTTTATGGTGAAAAACTGTTAACTGCTTGTCACTAATGTTAATACTAATACATTTAACTTATTAGAATAGTTTGCTCAAGAAATACTAACTTAAATATATTGCTATTACATGTTGTTTTTAAAAGTAGATTTTGTATAAACATAAAAACTATCAGCATCTTCAGTTTGCAAGAAGGATAAGCATCTCAAAACCATATTATCAGACACTCAGAAAAGCTGGTTTTCAATTGTGCCATCACCTCTTTAGGAGTGAAATACTGAGTTAAAACAATGCTAATGGTCAAAGAATCAATCATTAAGAAATGCTTCATCATAACTTTCACAGTGGGTGGTCTGTAAAATGATCAGGAATAATATGCTGCATTCCATAGCCGCTGAGGTCAGTTTCTGCATACAAATCTTTGCAGGAAGAAAAAGGCCTTCAGAAAGTGGGCCATTCATCTGAACCAAGTTCAGAGAATTTCCAGCACAGTGAAAAGATATGTTATGCAAGCACATAGACGTATTCAGTGGGGGTAGACAGAACCAGCTACATGGAGACTACAAAGGAGCCCTCCCATGGCTCATGAATAAGTCGAGGAAATGATCAGAAAAAAAAAAAGAGAGAGAGAGAGAGAGAGATGTTTAGACAGATGGCCCACTTAAAATGCCTGAGACAGGGCCGAAGCAATTTTAATGAAACTTTAGATCTAGTATATGAATTGTTTCTTATTTTCCCTGGTGGGGGTGGGGAGCGAGAAAAAAACAACTGCAAGGAAGACAAAAATCCAGCAATTTGCTGAAAAACTTACTTTTAGCAAGTTGAGATGAAGGAAGAGTCATAAATACAAATTTTAGTAGTTTTTTAGTGCAATAAATTCATATGAAATTCTGCACAGAGCCATCAGCTATTAAAATGAATATAAAAAGCATGGAATGAACAGATTAAAGGAATTTTAAACAGAAGTCTACTGCCAAACCAAACAAAAATCTAAGCCTTATTATGTGAGAACTTACAACACTCCAACATTAAAGTTCATCACTGCAGAAGAAAGATAAAAGCAGCATTTTCAGAGAACCTCTTCAAAGCCAGGAATTGCCATAGAGGAGGATTAGAATTCTGCCTATACGCAATTTAAAATGTATACATTCAAACATATGAGACTGTGTAGAAGAGTCTGTATCACACAATCGTGCTGAGAAATAGGGAACACCCCCAAGTTTGGTGTTATTAACATTATAAATAACTACACAAATGACATCTGAATCTAGACTTGAATATACTATGTTACTCGTAATCTTATGTATTTTAATATTATGCATACTCCCTTTCCTTCTTCCACCAATAAGGGCTCAAGGTTCACAATTTAGACTTCAGGCACAATTAGTCAGGAAGGCAACACAGTACAGCTGTCACCCTGGCAAGCCCGTGTGTCTGTCTCACCAAGTGCAAACCTACAAAAGCTATGTGACCTCCATAATGTAGCTTCCTTGTGCCTCAGTTTCCTCATCAGCAAAACAAAGATAGTAAGAATACCTAACCCATATGCTGCTTAAATGAGAAAAAAGGTGTAAGATGCTTAGACTAGTGCTTGGCACATAAACGATAAATTAGACTTAGTTATCAGTTACCATAATTTGGTGAAGAAATATCTGAAACCCCCCCCATTGTTTTAGCAACTGTTAATTTTTAGAAATTTTGTTAATATAAATCTACATACAGTGAAATTCGAAGATCTTAAGTTCCGTCATTCACCTTTTCAGTAAATCTGCCCTGCAATCAAGCTCCCTGACAGTCAACCATAGATTATGCCTGCCTGGTCTAAAGTTCCACAGAAACGGACTCCAAAAATACATACTATCATTTGTGGCTTTTTTGCTTAATATTATGTTTTTGAGGCTGTCATTGAATAGTTCTTATTTTTATTGCTCAGTAATATTTTGTTGTACAAATATACTCAAATTAATTCATCCTTCTGTTGATGGACATTTGGGTTGTTTCCAGTTCAGGGCTATTACAAACAAAGCTGCTATCAACATTTTTTGTACAAGTTTTTTTTTTGTGGATGTATGTTTTTATTTGCGGGAAGGAAAAATCTAGGAATGAAAATACTAGGGTAAATGTATGTTTAATTTTATATAAACTACCAAACTGTTTTCCAAAATATAATATTTCTGTGATCCCATAGCAATGGAGTTTCTCCACATCCTTGCCCTCATGTTGTCATTCTTTCCAATTCTAGCCAGACTAGCGGCTGTGAAACCACATCTTATTACAGATTAATGTATATTTCCCCTATGACTTAACGTTGAGGACCTTATGGTGCTTACTGGCCATGTCCATAGTCAAGTTTTTGTCCATTTTCATTAGGTCATTGGCCTTATTTTTTATTGATTTATGGAAGTCCTTTATTTTGGACATGAGGCCTTTGTCAGATTTACATATTGCAAGTATTCTCCTCTGCAACTTATTATTTTTCTTAACAATGTCTTTCCAAAAAAAAAAGTGTCTTTCCTTTGGAAATCAAGCAGGTGGGAGGGGGTATGAGGGGATGGGTAAATTCACATCTAAATGCACATTATCTGGGGGATGGGCACACTTTAACTCAAACAGTACAAAAGCAATTTATGTGATCAAAATGCTTGTACCTCCGTAATATTCTGAAATAAAACAAAAAAAAAAGTCTTTCCTTTAGCAGAAGATTTTTAAAAAATTAACAGACCTTATTTTTTGGAGGTGTTTTAGGTTTATAGAAAACCTGAGCAGAAATACAGAGTTTCCACATATACTTGCACTGACCTCATCCCCTACACAATTTCTGTGATTATCAACATTTTGCATTAGTGTGGTACATTTGTTACAATTGATGAGCCAATACTGATACATTATTAAACTACATACATTACTTTAAGGTTCACTCTTTGTATTACGCATTCCATAGGTTTTGAAAAACGTACATGTATGTGCCACGACAGTATCATACGGAGTAATTTCAGGCCCTAAACATCCCCTGAGTTCCACCTATTTCTGCCTCCCATGAATGCCTGGCAATCACTGATCTTTACCATATCTGTAGTTCTGCCTATTTTAAATTGTCATATAGCTGGAATCCTGTAGCATGCAGCCTCTTTAGATTAGCTTCTTTCCCTTAGCAATGTGTATTTAAGATTCCACCCTGCCTTCCTGTGCCATGATAACTCATTTCTTTTTATTGCTAAATAATGCTCCATTGTATGCGTGTACCCATTTATTCATCCATTCATCCATTCAAGGACACCTTGGTTGCCTCTCAGTTTTGGTAATTATGACTAAAGCTGCTATAAACATCACATATGTTTTCAACTTATTTTGATAAATACCAAGGAACGTAACTGCTTGATCATATAGTAAGATTATGTTTAATTTTGTAAGAAACTGCCAAACTGTCTTCTAAAATGTTTGTACCATTTTGCATTTCCACTAGCAATGCATGAGAGTTCCTGCTGTTCCACATCCTTGGTAGAATTTGGCGTTGTCGGTGTTCTGGATTTTAGACATTCTAATAGGTACGGAAGGGTGCCTTTTTGCTGTTTTAATGAAAATTTTTAACATTAACAGAATGCAACTCTTTATTTTTTCTTTTTATTCTTAGTGCTTTAGTGTCCTTACTAAGAAGTCTTTTTACTAATCCAAGGTTCAGAAGACATGTTTTGTTTTATAGGTTTTTACATGTAGACCTATGATTCATCTCTAAGTTTCTCATGTGGTAGTAGGAGACAGGAGTATAGGCCATTTTAGGAATTTGTAGACCAAGTCCTACAACTGCATTCATCTATAAGACTATATTTGGTATCCTAATTGCTTTTTCTTTTATTTGAGCTAGTCAAGTGTGGTTGTAGGGGGAGACAACGTTAAATCAGCTTAACAGTAACCCACAGCCCTCAGATCAACTGGATTGGCTATTCTAGGTTCCTCTGAATTGTCACAGAAATTTTAAAACCAATGTGCCATTTTCTCCCCCCTCCCCCGCCTCCCAAATATAAGGATGATGACTGGGCCTGCATTGAATTTATACACTAATTTAGGGACAAGTGACATCTTAATATTTTCTCCTCCAGCCCACGAACAGGACACAGCTCTTATTTAGATTTTGAATTTCTCTCAATAAACTGTGGCAGTCTTGAATCTCTTTAAGTTTATGCCTATTTTTGCTTTAGTTCTTTTAGATGTATGAGATTCCTTAGAGTTTTTTAAGTAACTAATTAACTTGTCCTGGAAAGATTCCTTTCCAATCCTTATGCTTTATGACTTTTTTCATTTCTTTGTACTCTTTCTAGTGACAATGTTGAATTTATTTTGCTACAGTATTTCCCTTAATATTTTATGCTATTATTAAATGGGACTTTAATTTTCATTTTCTCAATGCTAATTTATTAAAGTACAATTTATATTTAACTGACTTTCTATACCGCAACTTTGTTAAATGTATTAGTTATAGCAATTGTTTTGTAGACTCCTTAAGGTTTTCTATGCAAATGATTATCTCCTCTGTAAACAGAAATGACAACTTTACTTCTTTTTGATTTCTAGCTTTTTACTTCTTTTTCTTTCCTATTGTATTGGCTAGAATTTTTAGGATAACATTGAATAAAAGTGATAAAAAACAGAAAACTTTGTCTTCTTCAAAATATTAAGACGACAACATTATTTTTTCCAGTATTTCTTGGCCCCCTTTACCCCTTCCTTTTGCAGCTCCCAATACATACTAGTTACACTTCCTGATAACTTACAGGGCCCACAGTGAGTCACTGAAGGTCTCTTCAATTATTTTAAACAGCTTTACGGAGGTATAATTGCCAAAAAGAAAAAGAAAAAAAAAACTCTACATGTGTTTAATGCATACAATTTTATGAATTTAGACATATGCATATACCCATGATAAACATCACCACAATCAAGGAAATAGATGTATCTATCACCTCCAAAAGTTTCCTTGTGTCTCTTCAATTTTTCAAAATATATTTTTGGGTTTTTTTTCAGATTTTATTGATCTCTTCTATCTTCAAGGTTACTTATTCTTACCTCTGCCAACACCAATATGCTTTTCAGCCTCTCTAGCAAATTAGGAGTTACAGGTATAATATATTTTAGATCCAGAATTTCCACTTAGTAATGTGTTTATAGTTTCCATTTCTGTGCTAATCTTCCCTATCTGTTGTCTCATTTTTTTACTTAAGAGACAAGGTCTCACTCTGTCACCTATGCTGGAGTGTAGTGGTGTAATCACAGCTCACTGCAGCCTCAAATTCCTGGGCTCAAGGGAGCCCTCCTCCTCCCTCAGCCTCCCCAGTAGCTGGGACTACAGGTTTTTTCTACATTTTGTTAAAGACAGGGTCTCGCTATATTGCCTGGGATTGTCTTAAACTCCTGGCCTCAAGCGATCCTCCTGTCTCAGCCTCCCAAAGTGCTGGCATTACAGCCGAAAGCCACTGTGCCCGGCCCTGTTTCCTTATTTTGATCTTTAATACCTGATAATAATTTTAATAGCAGCTTTAAAATTCTTACCCATGAATCCAACATCTTCATAATCTCACAGTTGATTTCTGTTGACTACTTTTCTCTTGACTATGCATTACCTTTATTTTTGAATTGTATGCCAAGTGAATTTTTATTGTATACCGGACTGTGGAGATGCTGTAGATACTCTAATCATGTTATCATCCACTGAAAAGTATTGATTTTTATTACACAGTCAAATTACTAACTCTACTGAAGTTGTGGAGGCTCATTTTTATGTTGTACTAGAATGTATGCATTAGTTTTCCTCTTAGTAAATAAAAAGTCCAAACCACTTATTCCACAAACATGGTGTTTTCTCCCAAAGCATGGTCCTTTCAGGGTTCCAATGGAAAGTTCAAGGTGTTTACAAGCACCTCAAATTAATGAGATTCAAATTCCAAACATCATCTCTTGGTAGGCAACTGAAATTCCAGTGCAATTCATTCAGCATTCCAGCAGGTTTTCTATGCTGGGCTCCCTGGAGTCTTCTTTATGTAAGTACATTCAGATATGGAGCTCTTCACTCTGTTGCTCCCTTTTGCCTTGATAACCCTGCTCAATTTCCAGCAGTTCTGACAATCCTGAACATCACTCTCTGAGACCTTAAGCAAATAAGACTATGGCTTACTACATGAGTTCCAGTCACACCTTAACACATGCAATAGTGACTACTCTCAGGGGAAAAACCAAATAAATGTGTACCTCACCCAGTATAGTTTCCTTCTTTCAAGGGACAGATTTGGTTGTTTATCCACAGCATTCAAATAACTATGTTTTATATTTTGTCCAGAGTTTAACACTGTTATCTGGAGGAGGATTAGTTGAAAATAAGCTATACCATCATCGTAGGAACTGGAACTTTTCTATGTTGTTTTAACTTTACATCACTCATCTTCAAAGGCAGAAGATGAAAGAAAGCATACAAGAATACAGGTTCACATATGTGTACCACTTCTACCTTCCAGGTGGTATCCCAGGGACACCTGATCTCTCTACTTCCAAAGACTATTCTTGTTGCTAAATTGAGAAAAGTCATATAAACATATTTTACAATTTAGGAAGAAATAGTCTCTGCTAGGCATAGTGGTTCACGCCTATAATCCTAGCACTTTGGGAGGCTGAGGCAGTAGGATCGGATGGATATATAACATATAAATATATATAATATATTTATATACAAATATACATAATATATTTATATATAAATATATATTTAAATATTATATATCCATGCATCATTTAATAGACATTAGGACTGTTTCCACAGTTTGGCTATTATGAAAAATGCCACTATAAACATTTGTGTACAGCATTTCCCTACCTAGCAGTGAAACAGCTGGGTCCTGGTAATGTTTAACATTTTGAGAAGCTGCCAAACTATTTCAAAGTTCATACCATTATATTCATAAACTCCCACTAAGAACTTATAAAAGTTCCAATTTCTCCACATCTTCCGCAACATTTTCTTATTGTCATTCATGTTATAGCCATTCTAGGGGGTATAAAGTGGTACCTCATTGTGGTTTTGATTTGCATTTTCCTAATAATAATGCTTAGCATCTTTTCATGGGCTTATTGGCCATTTGTATATCTTCTTTGGGAAAATTTCTACCCATGTCCTTTACTCATTTTTAATTGGGTCATTTGTCTTTTTATTATTGAGTTATAAGAGTTCCTTATATATTCTAAACAAAAGACCCTATCAAATACATTATTTGCAAACATTTTCTCCCATTTTGAGAGGTATCTTTTCACTTTTTTCCTTTAAAGCACAAGTTTTAAATTTTGATGAAGTCCAATTTATCTATTTTTTTATTTTTTTGCTTGTGCTTTTGGCATCTTACATAAGAAATCATTGTCAAACCAAAGATAACAGTTAACTCCTGTTTTCCTCTAAGAATTTTGTAGTTTTAGCTCTTAAGTCCATGATTTTTAGAGTTTATTTTTGTGTATGATGTGAAGGAGAAGATCAACTTCATTCTTTTGCACGTGCATATCCAGTTGCCCAAGCAGCATTTATTGAAAAGATTAATCGTACTCACTGACTAGTCTTCACACCCTTGTTGAACTCAATTGACCATAAGTATAATAATTTATTTCTGGATTCCCAATTCTATTCCACTAACATGCCTATCCTAATGCCAGTGCCACTTTGTCTTGATTCCTGTGGCTTTGTAATACATTTTGAAATCAGGAAGTATGAGTCTCACAACTTTATTCCTCTATTTCAGGACTGTTTTTGCTATTATGGTCCCTTGCATTTTCATATGAATTTTGGAATCAGATGCCATTTTTGGAAAAAAAAAATGCAGCTGAGATTTTGATAAGGATTGTGCAAATCTGTAGATCAGTTTAGTGAGTATTGTCATCTTAACAATATTAGGTCTTCCGAGCCATGAATATAAGATGTTTTTCATTTGTTTAGGTCACCTTTAATTTAACAATGTTTCACAGTTCTTAGCTTTCAAGTTTTGCACTTCTTTTTAAAAAACTTATATTTAAGCATTGTATACCTTTTGGTGCTATTGTAAATATAACGGTTTCGTTAATTTGATTTATAGTTTATATATTGCTACTATATAAAAATAAAAATTGATATTTGCATATCATTCTTATATCCTGCACCCTCACAGAACCCATCAGTTCTAATAGATTTTTTGGTGAATTCCTTAAGATTTTCTATATACAAGATTATGTCATCTGCAAACAGAGATAGGGTTACTTCTCAATCTAGATGCCTTTTATTTTTAGTTGTGGGCTTATTATAGATGGTCTTCATCAGTCTGAGGAAGTTGCTTTCTATTCCTAATTGGCTGAGTGATTTTTATCATGAAGGGCTGTTGGATTTTGTCAAGCGTTTTCTTAAGTTGAGATAATCCTGTGGTTTTTGTCTTTTATTCTACTAATATAGTGTATCACATTGGATGTTAAACCAACCTTGTATCCATAGGGAAAATCCCATTTGGCTATTGTGTGTAATCATTTTATATATTCTTAGATTTGGTTTGCTAGTATTCTGTTGAGAATTTTTGCGTTAGTATTTATGAAGGATATTGGTCTTTTATTCTTGTGACACCTCTGGTTTTGGTATTGTGGTAATATTGGTCTTATAGAGTAAGCTGAGATTATTTCATTCCTTCTCTATTTTTAGAACAGACTGTGAAGGATTAGTATAAAGTAATTTTCCCTTAAATGATTCAGTGAATTCAAAAGTGAAGCCATCTGGTGCGAAGCTCTTCCTTACTGGAAGTTTTGTGATGACGAATTCAATCTCTTTACTTATGGTAAGTCCATTCAGATTTTCTACTTCCTCTTCAGTGTACTAAAGCCACTGCTTGTGTCATTCTAGGAATTTCTCCATTTTATCCACATTATCTAATTTGTTGGCATACACTTTTTCATGGTATTCTCTTTTTCTGTAAGGTCGGTGGGTATCCTTCCTCTCTTATTCCTGATTTTTGCAATTTGAGTCTTCTTTTTCTCTTGGTCAGGTATCTAAAAGGTTTGCCATTTCTGTTAATCTTTCCAAAACCAAATTCTGCTTTTACTGATTTCCTCTATTGTTTTTCTGTTCTCTATTTCATTTATTTCCACTCTAATCTTTAATATTTTATTTCTTTGCTTGTATTGGCTTTAGTTTGCTCTACTTTTTCTAGTTTCTTCAAGTAGAAGATAAGGTGATTGATTTTGAGATGTTTCTTCTTTTTTAAATATGTGTTTATAGCTCTCAATTTCCCTCTAAGTACTGCCTTATGAGCAACCCATGTCTTTAGATATTGTGCTGTTTATATTCATCACCAAGTATTTTCTAGCCCCCATAATTTCTTTTTTAATCTATCGTTTACTTAGGAGTACATTGTTTGATTCCACACATTTATGAATTTCCCAAATTTCCTTTGTTCTTGATTTCTAATTTCACTCAATTGTGGTCAGAGAACATATTTTGTATAATTTCAATGCTATTAAATTTACTGAGGCTTGTTTTATAGCCTAGCATATGATACGTAATAGTATGGTAAATACATCTATCCTGGAGACTGTTACACGGGCACTTGAGAAGTGATGTATTCTGCTGTTGTTGGATGGATTATTCTAGACATGTCTATTTGGTTTATAGTCTTGTCCAAGACTTCTACTTCCTATTGATCTTCTAATTGTTCTATCCATTGTTGAAAGTGAGGTATTAAAGTCCCCAATTATTTTTGTGTTATTGTCTACCTCTCCCTTCGTCTCAGTTTTGCTTCACATATTTGGGAACTGTGTTATGAGGTACACACATGTTCATAGTTATTACAGCTTTCTAATGGATCGACCCCTTTTATCATTATAAAATATCTCTTTGTCTCTAATAACAATTTCGTCTTAATATTTAGTAATAAAATACTGCTATTAATACAAGTATTTGTTTGATACCTCTCTTCCATCTGTTTACTTTCAACCTATTTGTGCCTTTGAATCTAAAGTGTGCCTCATGTAGAAAGCATATTGCTTGATCTTTTTTTATCCATTCTTTCAATATCTGCCCTTGATCAGGTTTAAATCATTTACATTTAATATAATTATCCACAAGGTAGGATTTACATGTGCCATTTTGCTTTTTCCTTTCTATATGTCAATCTATTTTCTTCCTCTATTCTTCCATTTCTGCCTGTTTTGTTTTATTTTTTTCTCTCTTTTTTTTATTGCAGCATATTATGGGGGTACAAATGTTAAGGTTATGTACATTGCCCTTGCCCCCCCCTTCCAGTGAGAGCCTCAAGCCTGACCATCCCCCAGATGGTGCACATCACACTCATTATGTATGTATATACCCATCCCCATCTCCCCCCTCCCGTCTGCCCGACACCCAATAAATGGTGTTCCTGTATGTCCACTTAGGTGTTGATCAGCTAATACCAATTAGCTGGTGAGTACATGTGGTGCCTGTCCATCCATTCTTGGGATACTTCACTTAGTAGAACAGGTTTCAGCTCCATCCGGGAAAATACAGGAGGTGCTATATATCACCATTGCTTCTTATAGCTGAATAGTACTCCATGGTGTACATATACCACATTTTATTAATCCACTCGTGTATTGATGGGCACTTGGGTTGTTTCCACAACTTTGCAATTGTGAATTGTGCTGCTATAAACATTCAACTGCAGGTGTCTTTTTTATAGAGTGTCTTTTGTTCTTTTGGGTAGATGCCCAGTAGTGGGATTGCTGGATCAAACGGTAGATCTACTTGTATCGCTTTCAGGTATCTCCATATTGCTTTCCACAGGGGTTGCACTAGTTTG